>ML977021.1:10367-71596 GCA_010015675.1 Byssothecium circinans | reverse complement strand
AGAAAAACTATCTTTATAACTTTAAAATTTTAGTTTTTTAATAATAATTAGTTTAAAGAAAAAAGTATAAAAGTACTAAAACTTAAGTCTTTAAAATTAAAAAATAATATTTTTTTAGAAGTAAAGTTTACTATTTAGTATATATTTTATATTAGGTTCTTTTTAATAAAATAACTACTTAAGAAGATATATTATCTTTCCTAGTTTTCTTATATAAAAAAGATTAAAAGATAGTATAACTTCCTAGTTAATAGTTTTATTAGAAAAAACCTAATATAAAATATATTCTAAATAGTATACTTTACTTCTAAAAAAATATTATTTTTTAATTTTAAAGACTTAAGTTTTAGTACTTTTATACTTTTTTCTTTAAACTAATTATTATTAAAAAACTAAAATTTTAAAGTTATAAAGATAGTTTTTCTCTATAACTTTAGTTAAGGAAGCTTTTAAAAAGAAAAAGTAATTAAAAAGTTATATAGCTTTAAAGTTACTTATTTTCTTTAATTTTCCTAGTAAAAGGCGGGCGTTACGCGAATCCGGGCGTTACGCGCACGGACACGCTAGTGTTTGATCCGGTGTTGTCTTACAACCTCTGGCTTTCATCCCGCTTTGAATCAACAACAAAGACATATTTGCAGACGCCACATTTGCGCTTGAAAGAATGAGTGCCCAATGGCTCAGCAGCGTTGCCGGCCTGAAGGACGGCAACTCACTATGCATCCTACACACTCATTGTTCTCTTTGCTAAACGTCGAATTATGAAGGCGACTGTGGGCAGGAGGCCCAATTTCACTGAGAGGACTATCGTCAGCCTACTAATTCTCCTCATTGTGGTTCGTCTGTCAGTCTGTCTTTTGCCAACTTACCTCATTGACGAAAACGGATTGAACGGACCTCATAAGAGACAGCTCCTAAATTCCCTTATCGCTATTGCCATTATAATAGCTCTTTTCATCTATTGCCGACCGCCTAAAAAGACTGTAAAGTTCCAACTGCACAAGAGAGTCCAACCATCCAGAAAAGGCACCCCTAGAGTGGGCAGTAAAGATCCTGCAGGGCGCGATGCACCAGGTGCACCACAGGGACACTTGAGGCTACCCCTCCAGAACGAACACAGGTCCTCGCACGACAACGAGGCCTCTTTAGGAGACCTGCCTGGGCTCGAGAGTCAACTCAGGCGCAAGATACATGAAGCTCAGCGTACAACGCAAGCTGCGATAAGAAGATTGAAAATCTTGCAGGGCACACAGCAACAACCACGACAACCACAACAGGGAGCTCCTTCCAGAGGAAACCCCTCCAACCCTGAAACCCTCGAGCATCTATGTTACGAAGCATGGCAAATGCTGGATCTTCAAAGCGATTTCCGTCTCATCGATAGATTAGTTTACTCTCTTGCGCACAGTTTGACAAAGCATGTCGCCGGCAACCAGCTCGCCCGATCCCACCTCGTTGGTCTTTCAAATCACTTACCTCTTATCAAAGGGACTCCGGAGGAACTGTGGTCAAGACATGGCCTTCTTATGTTCCGAGGCGCCGTATGGTCGATCTTACTTGGTACCATATTTTCGAACGAGTTCGCAGTATTTGGCAAGAGAGCACGTAACTTAGCTTCTGAGTGGGTTGAACCAGATGTACGGTAAGTAACACTATTGAGGTGTTCTAGATGCGCTTCGCTAACATTAATTTACACCTATAGCCATCACCCCGCACACCAATGGCGCTCTTTGACAGCATATGAGCTTCTGATAAAGGCTGGAATTCTCCAGTATACCGCCATTCTCAACAAGATACCTACAGAATGCCTAACAGGGCTACTTTACAGAAAGTTCAACATATCAGATTCGATATCTAAAGTCGCACAAATGTTAGCAACCTCGACCAGTGGGGGCGTGGATGCATCTCAGCGTGCTGGGGATATTTTCAAGAACACCGATCAGCTCGCACGTCAGAGCATCCACGAAGCACGGGCTGGGTTTGTTGCGGAGCTAGAGGTCCTGACTGGACTTCTAGGAGCAACGAAGTCATGTCACGAAGATGTTGAAAGAGTAGTAACTCAAGCACAGATCTTAGCTTTCCAATGGGCCGTCCAGCTCCGCGCGCATCGATTTGTGGAGCCGAATAACGGCGAGATGTACCAGCGTGCCCTAGACCGCGATCAGCATGATTGGCTTGCAAGAACATTATGCTGTCGACACGTCCACGACAGCCCCATAGTCTTCACCATACATCCAGGTTTTCGGAGGTTCGAGGCTGACGATTCACTGGTCATGCTTGATCCTGCAGAGGTCTACCTTGACTATGAGCCTGATGCAGTCTTCGAGACTCACGTTCCTAGCCAGCAACCCGTTCCTTGTGCTCCAATTGGGACGAATGCACACGGCTTTCCTAGCCCGCTTGCTGATGACTTGAAAGTGCTCTCAGATTTAATTGAGACGTTTGTGAGCAAACTGGAATATCTTCCAGGGAAAGACATACCCGAGCACTTGCGAAAGCACATACTCGTTGGCAGAACAAGCAGTTTCCCTACTTGGAACAACATTATGAGGAATCGTCATTTCACCCAATCAGCCATATGGAGAATCTTATTCGAAAATTTATTCGAGCATCCTTTCGCCGTGTACGGTAACGATACTGGCACCCCTCTCCGTAAAGAATGGGAAAAGTTGAGGCGGGATGATAGGCAGCAGTCCACCAGTTACAGCCTTACATGGAGACTGCAACGCTGTAGAAAGGTCGTCAGTAATTCCTTGGGAGGAGAAACGCTGTTCACTCAGCCACAAAATTGCGAACCATGGGATCCAGTGCTGCATGATGGCATGATGGCCGTAAAGGCCGACATCTACAAAGCAATTGTGGAACTTCTTCAGCTCGTTTGTTCGAAGTTGCCACTACAACAGGATGTCTGCCAAATAATCGAGAGAGCCATGCTTATCGCCATCCGAATATCGGTCGACAACTATCATGCTAAGTTCGTCATTCCTGTACTCCACACACCCTGGGCTCAACCCACTTTCGGCGAAGCTCCATTGCTTGAACTCATTGAAGTCTCCTACAATATAACTAGAGGGCGCATAGCTTTCATCGGTCGACCCGGAGTTGAATTCTACCTTGATGCCAACGAGGAGTATATCGAACGGGACATACGTGGCATGCTACCTTTGGCATATATCGAAGATTCTGTATCGGGACCTGAAACACAAAGCGTCAAATTCCCTAGTTCGGTCCCGAAAAAGAATGTTGAACTGCCCTTGCCTCCAACGACGAAGATGACGTTGGCGCTGGAGGAAGCAAACGCAAGGAAGGCGCCTGGAGGACAGAAAGCTTCATTCTTCAGTGGCCTCGAGGGTCCCGAAGAATTCTATCGGTGCAGCGAGCTCAGCGAAGCCTAAACCACACCAAGCTGCCTTCGGGCATCGTCCGGAGAGCACTGGATACCTAGGTCAACAGCATACTCCGACTGCCCAAACACCAACCAGCAACGTTGGTCGAACTTCAAAGCCAGGGAGCACGGGAATGAATCCCATTGACATATGTTCGCTCAGCGAGGCTTTGACACTAAACCAGGGTCCAGGAACTGCACCAGGTAGTACGACAGCAGATGTATTTTACCCAGATCTGTCAGCACTGTATTCACAAAAGAATACAAGTGCACTTCCAAACATCGCATCTGGCACTACTCGTATTGTTATTGACGCAAACACCGGCTCGGCGTCTGCAATACCAATAGTAAGTGAGGTGCCGGAACCAGACATAGGCCTGGGAATATGAGGATTGCCGGAATTTGGATCTCTGAGTAAGGTTAGCCGACCGAGCGTGGGGGAGTCGTTAGTGGATATGCGGGGTTTTCTTTTTTTTTTGTTCTGTGCTTTTGGAAATGTGTAATAGGTTTTTGGGCCTTTTTTTTTGGTAGTTTGAGTAATTTGGGAATTTTGTAGATCTGTGTTAAAGTTTGGGTATGCGTTCCGTACTTCGCGGAGATTGATAGATGTTGGGAGGCATGCGGGTATAGGGTGTTTTAGCTCAATCATATATCCGTTAGTTCATCTCACGTCCAGTTATTTAAAATGCGTTGATTAGTCTGTGGCCATTCATCTTGGTAATCGAAGAGGTTTATGGACTGGACGCGATGGCTTGGGTTGGCGCTCCGCAGTCTGTCGAGCTGGGGAAGTTTTCTCAATATGTTGCTCTATACGTGAGTGTACTCCACGCCGCATGTTGAGGTGAGAGGAGTGTTATAGAAGTCATGCTCTGGGATACTGTGCTTCACGCGTAGCGATGGGTGGGAGAAAGTGTTGCAGAGAATCTCTAACATTGGAATTTTAGTTATCTACAGGCTTGATGATCATTCCATCGACTGAGGTCGTAGGAGAGAAAGTTGAAAAGACAAGATATGATCCGAATCCACCCATCATCCTTTTCCAGATCGCACTTGTCCTGCTACCTCCATACCATGATCGTCGCCCCAAACAAGAGGAGACCAGCCGAAGAAAACCATCGCCGTGTAGTGAGTCTCGATTCGTAGACGTCCAAAGAAGGAAGCGTCTAATTTCGAAAGAAAGAAAGGGAAGAAAAGGCTGATGCCGTGTATGTTGTTGATCGCTGTTCCAACAGGGAAAAGTCGAAGAAATGCCTAGCGGAGAATTGACGTAGTTGTGGCGGAACAGCTGAGCTATCTGCGGTGAGACAGACATGTATCTTACGACGTGTAGACCCAGGAATGAACGTTGCGAGCGAAGGGCTTAGCGGGTGCTATGGCCGTCACCGCAAGGTTTGTGGTCTTGGTCCGTGGCTGCAAGGTCCATATTGAGACCTCTGAGCTCGGCTGTTGAACGTCGAACGTCGGTACGGGTGTTGTTGTGACGAGGATCAAGCTTGTAGGGAATTGCAGGTTCGATCTTGGTAGACATCCTCTTGGGGGGTTCATCGAGGACTGACCTGGAATCAGTTGCAGTCTGGACTGCTTTAGGTTGATCAACACCTTCCACAGGAATGGCAATACCTCCAACCTTAACATCCGGTTCTTCTTCAATGAAGGGCTCAACAAGCACCTCTGAGGGAACGAGATCGAGACGGGTCTCCAGATTCTTGCCATGCGCATTGCCCCACTTCGTGAGACCCGGACTGATGATCAACGCAACGCAACCCTCTTCGATGTCCTCGCTCTCTTGAACGCTCCTCAGGTGACGAGTCTTTCCCTCCTGATAGACATCACCTATCATGGGCCATACAATCTGGTAACGGCTTCGCTGCGTGAACATTTGCAAAGCAAGTGCCATCGCTTGGTTGATGATCATGGCTAGTTTTGAGAAGTCTGTCTTGGGAGACAAGGGAGAGAATGTCGTCTCGAGGTGGCGCCAGATAATGTACCGGATACGCTGCATACTCTCTACCAATTCTGAAGAATCACCCTCCGCAGGACCATTGATGATTCGATCTGCTCCCACGATGCACACAATGTGTTCCAAGGTCGTGTAACGCCACCGCTCGGAGAGCTCAGTCGGAATCGGCCAGTGATTGAAATGGCTTGTACCAAACAGCTTCTTGTACATGTCGTGAATGTCTTCGCAGTATGGTCCGAACATGTGGATCGGAGAAGCGAAAATGCACTTCATGAGCACAGACCAGACGACGGCTTCCACCATGCCTTTCTTGCGAGCGCCAGTATTCCAGTATGCAGTTGGGACTGACTTGACAAGGTTACACTTCTGCAGCAGGCATATGCTGCTAACGTCCATGTCAGGTGGCAGTTTGATGGCGCGGCTAAAGGACTTGATAGCGGAAGCGAGCTTTGCGAAGTCCACCTGAAACTGTTCATCTGGAATAGACTGGACCTTTTCTACGCTGGCAAACATCCCTTTCTGCAGCAATTGTAACTTGGCTCGCAAGGGTTCAGCTTCCAAGGCATCCTCAAGCAGAGGACCAAGGACTTTGTGAATCGAGGCACTGTCGTGGTCTCTATAGCTCTCATTCTTCCTGCTGGCATAAGGCTGGATGTATTTGTTGACAATGTGCTCATAGAGACCAGCCCATGCCTCAACGTTGTGGCTGAGTTGCTGATTCTTGGACGCAAGTTCCTTGTTCTCGTCTTTGATGGCATCATTGTCGTGCTTGACTTCCTTGATCAACTTCTCGAGTTCCTGAAAGTTGGTATGATAGTGTTCAAGCTTCTTGTTCTTAGCTTTGAGGGCGTGATTCTGTTCTTCGAGGTCGCAGACGTAACCTTCCAACAAGTCTCGGCTCTTCGCCTCTTTCAAAGGCTTGCCTTGAGCAACAGCTTTCTGAGCAGCTACGAAAGCAACATCTCCATCTTGCGATAGGTGCTTGCTGTGTCGATGGGAGGTAGAAGCTAACTGGGCATGCCTTTCGTTGCGGTGGGCGACTGCTGTCGCGCTTCGGGTCTGCAGATGCTTGTTCTGACGGTCAGAAGTATCCTGGCCATTGAAGCTGGAAGACTCTACGTCGCCACCGGTTCCCACCTCATGTTCAGTAGTAGGGACCCTCATCTCTTGATAACGAGTCGACATTTGCTCGTGCTCTTCTGATGGCCTGAGGCCTGAGAGAATGTTGGCGCAGATCCCGTACTACGACTGGTTAGCAATTGAGGAGAGAGGAGGGGGATTTCTACATACAACGCGTTTCATTGACCTGTGCCCTGAGAGAGTCCGCGGGGAGAAGACAAGAAGAAGGGAAAGGTAGGATCGACAAAGTCTGGGATGAAGAGGGAATTTGTTTGGCGGTGAAGGTGAGAGTGAGCGTACGAACCGAGGAAATCGCGCCTGCCCTTTGAGACGCGTACTAGTGGCCCAGCAGAAAAAATCGCTCCGTTGCTCTTGCCTTCACTTCCCTCGCACGGCCCACATCGTCTACATGTAAACAACTTCCTCCATTGACCACACCATGACACACACATTAACACGTAGAATCGAGCCACGTCTTCCGCAGCCATGTTGAGAAACAGGCTGGTCATCGGTGAGTTGCCCTTTGACCTTTGCGCCATTGAAAAATGCTAATGAGCTCCTGCAGGCCTTGACTATGGCACGACGTACACTGGTGAGGCAAATGCAAATTGCGTACCTGCTCGTATTCTAATGTAACAGGCATCTCCTTCTGTGAGACATCGGACACAAGCTACATCGAAGACCGAATCCAGATCGTCCAAGATTGGCCGTCGGCTCATACGCTAGTTGGCACGAAAGAGAAAGTCCCGAGCGAGATTGCGTATTCCTCCGATGGCACGATCCGCTGGGGCTCACTCATTCCCCCCCATGTCCCACGCCATATGTGGACGAAGCTTGAGTTGGATAGTCCAAAGACCGGCGAGGCCGAGAGGATTAGGCAGGAGCTTTCGGCTTTGACGATCAACGGCGCAGACAAAGTACGACACCCCGTCGACATCATCGCAGATTTCCTTGCTGAAGTCAAGGCTCATCTGATCAAGAACCTTGACCGCCAATATGGTGAACAGCTGTGGAGGACCCTGCCCATCACACTCGTGGTCACCGTCCCTGCGGTTTGGTCGGACGCAGCAAAGGACCGAACGATGCAGGCTGTCTCGAAAGCCGGTTTCAACCAGGTCATGTTTCCTCAGCTGAAGCGCATTGTCACTACGACGGAGCCTGAAGCCGCTGCCCTCTACACCATTAAGTATCTGCAAGGTAGTGTCCAAGATGAGCAGTTGGCAATCGGTGATGGCTTCGTAGTCTGCGACATGGGCGGCGGGACGGTCGATCTCATCGCGTATCGCGTCGCAGGCATTGATCCAACGGTTGTCGAAGAAGCTACCATAGGAAGCGGAGACCAGTGTGGCGGAAGCTTCGTCGATCGAGCATTTCTCGTGTGGCTCGAGATGAAGTTGGGCATTGAGGACTTCCTCAAGATCGCCGGCTGTCGCGCAGCAGACTTGTCTCGCACATCGCTCCCACCCAAGCTGGGCAGGATGGTCCAGGACTTCACGCTCACCGCAAAGAGCGGCTTCTCTGGAACCGAAGAGTACTACCTGCGTCTCCCAGCAGTGTTGGGTGCAATCGAAGATGAAGAGCGCGGTATCTGTGACGGCGAGATCCAGGTAACAGCGTAAGTAGTCCGACCTATCCACATCCCATCCATTACCAGCATCATCTGACTTATGGAACAGCGACGACATGATCCATATGTTCGAGTTTCCACTTCGACGAACCAAGGAGCTTCTGCAGGAGCAGCTGCGCCTAGCTGCGGGTAGCGGCAACGCAAGCGTCAAGGTATGGTCGAAACACTACCCGAAATGTTAACCATGTATCTGACATTCCGATAGTACATCTTCATGGTAGGCGGGTTCGCTGAATCACCCTACATGCATAGCCAGATCAGTGAGCTTGCTCGTACTTATACTCAGCTTCAAGCTGTCAAGCCGGTAAATGCGTAGGTTTGCTCCTTTCCTCCATGAGCATCCGTTTCTAACTAGAGCTAGATGGTCTGCCATTTCCCGAGGTGCAACAGCCAAAGGTCTCGAGAGCGATGGTCGCAATGCTGTCAAGTTTCGAAAGTGTCGCCGTCACTATGGGACCGGCTGCAACCCAATTTTCCAGCGAGGAGTGCACCTGGAATCGGAGTCTTATATCTGCAAATTCACTGGGGTGAAGAGGGCTTCCAATCAGATGAGCTGGGTCATCTCCAAGGGAGAAGAGCTTTCTACTTCTGCACCTCTTCATGGTTCAGTGGCTTTCTTCATGCCTTTGTGGCCGGGCGATAGTAGGAAGACCTCCTTGAAACTCCTCGCTGCTGATTCGGACATTGCCCCTCAGCGTGACTCGCACAAGGTACTTCACCTCCCTGTTAGCTAAACAAGTGGCCAAAGCTGACTCATTTAGAACGTCTATGAGGTTGCAAAGCTGACTATAGACCTTTCCTGTGTCCCTCAGCGCGAGTTCCAGACCAAGCGTAGCCCTGGTGGAGATGTGTACTATCATCTAGACTACACAATTGAGATCTCCGTCCAGTCAGCCCTTGAGTACTCCCTCTCCATCAATGGCGTCAAGTACGGCTCCGTGGCCGCCAACTACGCTTAAGCGACCCCATCTACGGACGCAACGAACTTTCGACAACGGTATATGCGGCAATAGAGGAGTACACGATTTTCTTGCGTATTGTCGAAGAAGAGAGGGCGGCGTGTCGCACGTTGCAGCTTTCTCTAGGTGTCGGTACCATCTGTCATCTACGAAACGCAACGGTGTGTCGTCCATGTTAGTCCATCGCGGCAGCTTAAATCTTATGATTTCCCATTCCCCGAAAATGGACCACACTCGGCCTGTCGTCCCAGTTGTCTTTCCGGCGGATTACGGTCTTCCTTGATCGTGTCCTTTCATACCGTAGAGAACCAATTTTTTTCCATGGATTCGTCTTCTCCCTGCTTTTCCGTGATGCCTTTGATAATCGTGCCGTCCCCTCCATCGCCCAAGCGCTTCTCACGCACACACTCCAGCTCGAAATTCTCTTAGCGTTGCAGACAAAATCTCTACTCCAGCCAACGCACCCATAACCCCATCAATCCGACAAGTGAACCAATACGCACAGCCACTGTTGATGAATCTGATGGTTCAGAATCAAAAAAAGGTGGCAGAGTGAAAGAAATCAAGATGACACGACGTCGACCTCGTTCCGCAAATCCAGCCCCCACCAACCCCATTCCAGATAAGATCAGCAAGACGGCCCAAATGGCATCAAAGCGTAAGCGCGCACAGCATCACCATCTTCACATGTGCAAACACTTTGCCACTCACTCATTCACATCGACGCAGCAAAGGGCACCTGACAATCATCGTTTTCCTCTTAGGCTATTGCTTTACCGGGAATCGAGAAAGAGAAAATCCACATATACATTTGCATGTGAGATTCCCAGCGTGGCGTCCACGGGATATAATCGTAACGAGTTGAGCAAAACGCCAAATCATGCGTGTCAGCGCCATTAACGCCCATCGTTTCCGATTCCCTAGAAAGGCAATGGTATCATAGAAGTACAGCTAACCCAGCTCTCACATAGATGCGAAGTGTCGACATGTCTCCATCACGAAACATTAGTAACCAACACACTTCCCTTGGCCCTCAAGGACCTCAACCCAAGCTACCCAACTCCTGATTGGCCGCAACTCCAGCCTGCACCTCCGTATTCACCAACATGGAACTTCCACAGATTGATTAACAGCTTTTTGCATTAATTAACATCGATGATTCGCGAGAGCTAACTTTGAAGCGTTTATACATTTCGTGAGTAATGGGACCCATGCAGCAGCTTGTAATGATCCGAAGGACTTTCTCCGGGCATCTCCCATCCCGAGTTAGATGTGTTCTGGGGGTTCATAGGTGGGTATTCCATTGGGAGTGGGTTATTCAGACTATCGTAGTCGTTCAGGCCTCGGGGGATATTTGGCAGTATTCCCCACTGGGGTAGTGGGTGCCCCGGTGACATTGAATGCCCCTGCGACATTGAATGCCCTTGCGACATTGAATGCCCTTGTGAAATCGAGTGCCCTTGCGAAATCGAGTGCGCCTGCGGAATTGATTGCCCTGGTGAGACTGAGTGTGTCTGTGGAACTGATTGGCCCGGCGACATTGAGTGCCCCGGTGGCATTGAATGCCCGTGTGAAAAAGAATGCCCCTGTGAACTCGAGTATCCATGTGGTATTGAATGCGCCTGCGATGGACGTCCTTGTGAAAATGAGTGCCCCGGTGGGAGAAAGTGCCCGTGTGATATTGAGTGCTCTTGTCGTATTGAGTGCATCGTGGGGATGGAGAGTATCGGAGGCGCGGAGGGCATCGGAGGCGTGGAGTGCATCGGAGACGAGGAAGGCATCGGAGGCACGGGGCGCGTCATGGAATACAGCGGGGTACTGGACAGCGGTGTCTGTCCGTAACGCTGTTGCTTCAAGGGGGGTTCTGAACTGTTGTCCTCCGGCTCAAGAGATCGCTTCCGGCCTCGGGGCTCTTTGCGAGCACGCAGCTTGACACCTTGCTCCTGAAAGGTGCGAGTTAGGAAAGTTGTTGCCGACATTCCTGGGAAGTCCTTCGCAGCTACTATTTTGAATGTGTTCGAGTCAACGCTGGTAAGGTATTGAATGTCCGCGGTGCGCGGGTGCAGCTCATAGAGATGAAAAGCAAGACGATATGCTCCAATAGATTTGATTGACAAGTCCCCGAACGTGAAGTAGGCGCCGTACTCGTCGGTGGTATCTTTGAGTTTGCTCACACTTGAGCAGTTTGTACCGGCTAGGAGGTCGTTGGGAGGCGATGGTAGTGAGTCCTTTTCGGCTTTGAGGCTGGCAACACAGATGTAGTAGGGGTTGACCATGAAGTTTTGTTCTCGGTCGATGGAACGGTCGACATGAAGGCGGACCACAGGGGCAGGGTCGATGGGCTTTCGTGCCTTCTCTTTGCCCTGGACAGCGACCATACCAATCTTGGGTTGCTGCACCATCGCGAGGCGTATTCCTTCGGCAACATTATGCTGCTGGTAGACCTGACGAGAATCCATGGTCGATGAGTTGGGATGGCGGGCGAATTCGCTGTAGATGGTGGATGCTGACGGGTTCTTCTACCGGTAGCGCCCCAAACAGGTATTGCCCAGACTCCTGTCGAAGGATCGGTTGAGGTACAGTCGTTAGCAATACGTGAAGAAATATTGGTGCAGACCCCTCCCGAAAGCCCTCCCAACATCAAATAGTGGCTACTGTGGTTGCGGAACCTTCGAGACGCGCGTCGAGCCGGAAATCAAAGGTCTGGACGCACTTTCCAAAACGAGGGACTGCCACAAGCTTGTCTGGTTGCTCCAGCTCTAGCAACGGGTCTTTCACAGCATCCTCTTTCTCTCACCCGCGGACACAAGCTGAGCACGTGCAAGTGCCTAAACACGTCAACAACCCTTTCTTTCAAGTGAGCCGCACTGCAGGCAGCAGCACTTCTAGCCTCGTAGAGAGCATAGCAGAAACAGCCATTGGCTTGGGCGGACAACCGAAAACTGATGCTCGCGAAAAGTATATTACGGTTTACTCACAGAATGCTCTTGTATCGCTCTGCTACCGATTCGGCAGCGAGGCTAAACCGCTACTGTCGGCTTTTTTTTTTTGACAACGTAAGATTACCACTCCACTTCTAATCCGGTTCCAGAAGCTGATAAGGTGTGTCCTCTCAATCCTTTGAAGGTCCAAGGATCCGGATGTCGCAAGTAATCCCTCACGCTGACAAAAAAACGGCACCAAAGTCGAACAGCGAATGACTATCCAGCTTTGAGATTCGTTGTATAGATCTCCAACGGTTCGAAAGAGAGCCTGGAGTAAAATTGTTGCAGCTAGATTCGTCGACGACAAGTTGTTTTCCTCCGTTTTTCTCGAATCGTCAATGCTGCGACTAGCGCAGTGCTGGGGGTGCGAGGTGTTGGATGTCGTGCAATTCGATGGTAACTCTAGGGGATCGGAAAGCATACAGGTAACGGGTTCGATGGCGAATATGGTAGAGTTGAAGGGGCTCTGGAAAACACCTGACTCCGAAGCCGTTCTACGCATGCCGCACGACCCACGAGAGAGGACCCATGCCTGGAAGCAGCACAAGCGGACGGTATGGCGCCGTCCAGGATTTTGACGGGTGCCCGGAGCACCTGCATCCTGCATTAACTTGGGGCCAATTTAGCCTCTGTAGGTATCTAGGCAGGCTTAATAGGAGGCTTCAGAGACGATGAATCTTCGCTGGAACCCAATATTTCGGCAATCTTCACGCACGCAACATTGGAAGAACTCGAGGCCCTGTCAGCGTGCCTGCTCTGCCCCGACCATGCAATGGAGAGCAGCGTGGTACGAGACACGTCTACGCACATGGCGGCTAGCACACAGGTTATCGATTTTGGAGCACTTGAGAGTCGAGGGCCCGCTGCATCACCAGTGCATACTTGTGTTACACGGCAGAGGACGTCTTTCTACTGAGGGCGTTGCCAGGGACACCATGCGCAGGCAGCTCTGGTGATGACTTATCGTCGCGGTGCTTCATAAACGTCGACAATACATGTCTTTTGCGTCCTGCAGAGATGAGAGCGTGTGTTCGAGGGAAGAGATAGCAAGGTCACAGCGGCAGCAATGCCGATGCGATGAAGAGCCAACAGTAATTCGATTCGTCGACGGTGGATGGAAATGCCTCTGGATGCAGAGGAGGTGTTGAAACCCCGATGATTGTCGCAAGGATTGTGCGCCTTGAATTACCAGGGTCATTAGCCAAAACATAGCATTCTTTCACACCGGGTTTCGCTCAATCAATCTAACTACAACACTTTCATATCTGCGGCACGATGAAGCTCTTTGTCTTGGACCGGAATCCTCACGATACCAGCAACCCTGCTTCGATCCACGCTATCGTACCTGCAGATAGGACCGCAATGTGCCGCTTCGCCATCCAAAGCAACACTGGCAGACTGGCTCCCTTCCACAGCGCAAATGCCGCTACTGCTCCTTTTCCCGGTGTTGACATGAGACGTCGTATAGTACTCCCTCTGTTCTTCGTCCCGCTCCGATCTGCGCGCTTCCGCTGCGACTTGTATTCTCGAAGAGCTTCATGGCATCCATTCCCTCGCCAACCATGAGAGCAAATGTCAGTCTTCACATGCAGCTGCTGAAAAAAGCACTCCTTCAACTTGACCACCTGAAGGGGAAGCCGCCGTGACACCCACTGCGCCTCCTCAGTCCAAGCTCCAGAATGCACAACACCACAACACTGCATGACGGCACTTGTCTTGCAAACCTTCTTTGCGGTGTCATGACTTGCATACAATCTGCTTCCAATCAATTTAGTTCGGCGAGTTCCAGCTGTCGACAATCTGCGCCATAGTGCATCATCTCTGCCGCCACATTCGCTTGATGAGGACGACACACTTCCTGGGGACCGTGGCATCCTCGCTGGAGCCTCCCAAGCGCGCTGGAGATCGTTGTCTCGTTTCCGTCCATCACATCACATCGCGTCTCGGAGATTTCGTCAAACCCGGCGTACGGTTCACTTTTAACTTTTACTAGTGGCTTCTTCGCAAGCCATCCGTGTGCACTGTCGACACGGGCTTGGTTCTGACTAGCAGCCTCACCACCCCCGCAATCCTGTCGACGGCTTTGAAGGTGGCCCCACGCGTGTCGGTAATAATGAAAGCTTCTAAGTAATATCAGTCTAGATGTTACTCAACCAATGCGAGAGGTCAGGGCCCCTCGTCTCTACCCCTAGCTTCGAGACCTTCGGCAAGTATTGAGTGACTCTTTCAGCCACGAGATAACAGTCAGAAGCTCCAGTTCTTCGTCACGCCAGCTGATAATATCGCGATGCTTACGACCACACCCCTCATGTTCTCTTTTGAACATCGGACCGAACAAAGTCTCACAATAACCCCTACACCTTGTGTGACTTCAGAGGAAGCGAGTTCGAGTCCGCATCTGTCACCACCGGCTGCTACCCACGCGGACTCAAGGTCTGCACCAAAGTCCGAAACTGGAAGTCACCGCAGGCGGTCCACCGTTGTGCGGAGTGTATGGGACGGGTTGGTAGTGGGATAAAAGCGTTCATTATGCGCATGCGCGCTGGTTGCACAGGTCAGATCACCAATACCGTTCTGCAGCATGCACTCAGTGTGTGGCCGGGGACTCAAGAAGACTCGAGCGCTGCCCGGGGATCAAGAGCACGCTTCCGTGAGGGGCGCCAGGACGTCCCGAGTTGCCCTTTGGAGCCGTCATGCTGCAACACCATCGCGAGATTTACTAAGAGCATTCCTACTTAGACCTATGACTACGCTTAAAGGGCTCGCAATTGCGCGCACTAATTGATAGCGTCGATGGTTTTCTTTCACATCAGCGCTCGGAGGGTGTTCTTCCCACGTCATCCCATCATCTTGCCGTTAGCTACATGAACACAACCATGGTTTAAATACACCGGGCCAGACACACGCCACCTTACACCATCCAGTCCGATACGGGGCGCTTCCAACCGTTGACCCCGTTCACCCCATATTACCCAAATGAGAGCTTTCACTGGTTCGGCTCGCAAGTTGTTTAAGCCTTAGTGTCTCACTATCGGGAAGTGGCACACGAATGTGAAGAATAATGAAGAATTACCCGGTCTTCACATGTTCTGGATCAATCGTCGAGCTTTTGTAATCTGACCATGAGCTTGTCAGTCGCGGGAGGTGCGGTGTACGCATCGATTTGTGCAATACCAGTGTCGTCGACGATGGCGGTTGCATAATTAGAGTACAAGGCTGCCACAATGTACTTCATTTCTACGATTATTGTCAGCATGAATACCTGCAGGACGATATTCCGTCGTTTCCAGGCTGTACTTGTCATGCGAGTGATGAGTGGAGAATCGGATCCGTGCCAGCTCCCCTCAGTAATAGGGTTTTCACAAGCAAAACATGTGCCTGGGCTATTTATATTCGCAGGGAGCATGTGTACACGCTAGCAACAAGGAAAGTCGCCTTACGATAAACCGCCAGATGACTACCCACACACATGCGCCCACCGCTACGCAGGTTAGTGTCAAGACAAAGCTCAAAGGATCATCAACTAACCTTCCAAAAGCCCAGAACCACCGACTCTCCGCATCTCTTCGCTTGTCATCATCAAGCTTATCGAGATCCAGCCAGCGCTCTGGCCTCCATTTGTCAGCTCGCTCATACACTTCTTCGTTCAGATGCAACAAGCCCGCACTCGCAGACACCCTTACGCCTCCTGGAACATAGTATGCTTTGTCTTCGGGGCCAAGGTGACAGCCTTGTGGTGGGGTAACACGCGGCTGTGGACCAGGGATCGCGGAATGGAGACGCAATGTTTCCCACGCCACGGCATGGAGGAACGGAAGTGCATCCACCGCCTTGGGGTCAGGGACATTGGGTGATGAAGAGGGCACCAGTGGTGGGGACAACGTGCGAAGCTCCTGCTGTAGACGGGACTGGACGTCTGGATGACGGCAGAGCTCATGGATCATGTAGGTGAGTGTAATACCAGACGTGTCGAATCCGGCAGCAAGATGGTCGAGCACTTCGCTAGCTATCTGAGGACTCAAATCCAACTTTTCGTCTCCAGATTTCTTTGCACCCTTTGACAGAGCAGTAGACAATTGTTGAAACACCGAGGGCGTATCCTCGACCCTCACTTCACTCTGTTGCTGGACACTTGCCGCACTCTCGCACATCTCCCTCGTCCACTTCTCGATCTCTTCGTTCGCCTCAGGAACCCACTTCGGCACTACTTCATACTTCGTCCACTTCTCCACGAACGCTGTCAGTTGCGGAAACTCTTGTGGCCAGAAATTGTAGGAGCGGCGCGAATTGTAAAGATCCAGAAACCATTCCAGCTTTTTCGGATCATTGAGCAGATTGGAGCTAGATTTCAGGCCGAAGATGTAACCGGTAACAATGTCCATGGTCGACGCGCTCAGCAGCGCATAGATGTTTAGTACGCCTGCGTCCCTCTCTTTGGAGAAAGTGGATGCAAGACAAGGTAAGAAGCGATCGTACATGATGGTTGAGATCTGAGCGAGCAAAGCTGGAGAAGCAGTGACGGCAGACTTGCTGTAGACGTTGCTCAGCATCCTCTTGCGCGCGGAGTGTGTTTTATTGTCGCCGGTAGAGAACATATTATTAACACTATAATACCATCAGTACCCAACTCTTCGTCCTCATATTCATTCATTCATTCATCCAATCATCTATCCCCGGACTCCTCCTCACCCCACACAAGCACAGCAAACAAAAAAGAAACCACCACTTACCCTCCATAATTCGCAAAGAAAGCATACCAATTGAAACCGTTCCCACCCTTCTCAAAGCCTCCAGCATAAACATCGCGAATCCCTCCCTTGACGCAATTCACACTAACTTCGTTCGGACCCAGACATACCACCGGTCCTAATCTTTCATGTGCGGCTTTCAAGGTACGGTTTTGGAGGGCGCGCCAGCGGATCGACGCGATCCAGAGTGATGTGAAGGGCGCTAGGGGGTGTGCGGCTGGGATCTTGCGGAGGGGGTTGCGGAGGTAGGAGATTAGGAGGTGGGCGAGAAGGATAAGGGGGATTTGGATGAGGAGGATTGTAGGTGATAGCATGGTGGTTGGTTGGTTGTTGAAGAGAATAATGGTTTCACGAGACGAATTTGGAATACTCCTCAGGTACTTAGTACAAGACCGTTGGACAAAGAGGCTGATAAAGAAGATACTATACGTACCCACGAAAGATCTGAGATGACTATCTTATCACGAGAAATCCCCGCTACCACCATCCTCCCCACCAATGACCCCTCACGCTGACTCCTACTTCGGGCCCTACGGTTTTCTTATCGGCACGTGAACCGGTTATCTTCGCTTCAAATGTTCCGAGGTCCTCTCACGCGTTACCAGACCAAGCCTAGCGCCGCCAACCTCTTCTTTCCGTCCCTAGCTCAGTAGATCAACCCACCAACTATCGAGCCAACGTCATCCCATCTCATTGATCGCTGTTTTGTGTCAACATGTCCAAGCGCCCCGGGCCGCTACTCCCGCCCTTCATATACTACCATAGCAACACCAAAAACAACGCAACCCATGTCCTCGGACAACCCCGCAAACCCCAACCGTAACGTTGCACGAAATACAAGCCGCGTTCGCGTTGCGCTACATAGGTATGCTGCACTGCAGTGACTGCACGGTATAGCGATCCACAGACACTGCATGGCATATGCGTGAAACGACGCAAGAGTGTCTGGAAGAGGGAATTGCAACGGCTGACGGTGATCTTGCTGCCTCGAGTGTATTTTGGGGGTTGTGTGACGCGTACGGGTGAGGCGAGGTTGGGAAACGAGAAGGGCTATTTTTAAGGTCTGGGATGATGAAGAGTTTTCTATTCTGATTGTTTCGTTCGGATGACGCGGTTGGGATAAGATGGGGTAAATTTGTGGTGAGGAAAGGTAAGAGGGTGAATGTAGGTATGTGTGGAGCTGAGTTTGAGGATTTAAGATTCTTTGGTTGATGATTTGGATGAGTCTCTTGCAAGAATTCACCTCATGGTATGATTGGGTATAGCGAAAAATGGTAAGAATTATGGCATCTGTGGCGTTGCGAAGAATGTATGATGAGAGGGAAGAAGTGCAGCTCTGCGGGTCGCATGAGGAGTGCTGGCATTGAAATTTGTAATTGCTAAAGAGGGTACTAGCCAGTAGTAGTCTAGATCACGTAAACGTATGAAAGACTGATGACAGGTTTGCAAGTACGTAGGACCACGATTTGTGCGCGACTACCTAGAAGTATGTATATTTCAAGTGCCATAATCTTCGCGCCTGTCTCCACAGCTCGTATCTAGCAAAGCGTCGCAACACTCGTGCCCAACAGCTGTACGGAAAGCAGACACCATGTTCCCGTACCAAACATCTAAACTCCTCTCTACCTTTTCATACCCCCTGTCATACCATTGTCCCTCACCTGCCCTTCACCAATATACGTCCAATTCCTCACAAACGCTTCCTCGGACCCCTCGCCCCCATTACTCGTCGCGTACACACCTACAAGCGTGCCAGTGAATCCCCAACTCACAATATTGCCCGGGACGTACGCGAGAACCGTGAGCGGATCTTGGCTCCCTGCCGCACCGACTGAGAAAGTATAATGCGTAATGTTCACGGCCCTGATCTCGAAGGTCAAGGTTGTGTTGAGGAGGGTGGACGGAACGGGGATGCTGAAGGAGGGTGGTACGGGCACACGGGATATAGCGTGGAAGCGGAAGTGCGGGATCAGTTCTTCAGACGAAGAAGTGGTGTTGGAAGGAAAGAGTGTAAGGCCGATGCGCGCGTGATGATCCTATCCCTCGTCAGTACACACAAATTCCACTCATATTCCTACTTATAATCCCAGACATCCTTACCTGTGTCAGAAACAAAGTAACCCCAGCCTCCTCCTCCACCGTCTTCGGTGAATATTCCAAATCAACACGATACGTAAACAGCGTATCTACCTGCCTTCTGCCTACAAATGTCTGGCCTCCCTGCCCCCCTCCATACCCATCGAGACCAGTAAGATTCAGCTTTGAAGGTCTAAGGCGTAAGGTGTTTGGATGGCCTGGTGGGGAGATGGCGTAGTTTTCTGCGATCGGTGGACGCCAGTGGATGAAGTGGGGTGGGAGGGTTGAGTTGGGTGGAAATTGGAGGTTGTTGTCGCCTTCGGTTACTAGAGGGCTTGTATGGGTTAGTTGGTGTGTTGTATAAAGGTAAGGTGTGATGTGGGCTGGGTGGAGGCGAACTTACCCACTACCTCTTAGTTCAGCAGTCGTGTTGGGTAGTTGCCATCCTGTCAGCGTCCCTCGGACTGGGTTTTGGAAGATGGGCCATGAGCCATTCTCCCAAGTGACGTTCGTCAACACGGTCTCTCGGCCCATGGGGTACGTAAGGTACTCAGGTCCTGAGCGCGTTGCGAGTGCGACGCCCCACCAGTTTCCATGAACGTCGGGGAAGAGGTCTGCGTGGCCGACTGTCTGGACTAGACTTATGAATCAGTGGATGAATTGTGTAGAAAAGAGCTAAGACGCTTACAGTACTCAGTAGTATTCGCGTTTGTCAAGATCGGATTCGATGGGTTGGTATCGTAAGGGCCGTAGAGGTTCTTGGACCGAGCTATTGTTTCCATGTGCCCGAGGCCGGTACCGCCTGGATCTGGTTAGATGATGGTGACATGGAGGTGTGAAATGGAGGAGGGCTTGCCTTCGGCGATCATGAGATAGTGATATCCATCTTTTATATATATATGTGGTCCTTCTGGAGCCTTACGATTCTTCGTCAGCCCTCTCGTGTACTAAAAGCAGCTCTCCTTCAAATTACTTACCATGCCACCCGTCCCATTCCACAGGTTCGTCCAGTTCCCGTTGATCTCACCAGTCTCTAGATCGACTTTGTTGAGATGGATGCCAGGCCTAGTAATACATTGTTAATAATCACTGTCACTCGATCTTCTCGAACATGTGTGCGAAACAGTAGCAACATACTCGACTTTATAAGCATGTGACCCTACAATATACTCATTCCCCTCTTCATCCCAAAACGGGCTTGTGTCATAGCCCTGGAAGTCAAAATGTACGGCATCGCTCCACAGACTCTCATTCCAGATATTCGGTGTCGAGAAGATGATCTACTATATGTCTTAGTACATATCTCCTTCAACACTCCAAAACAACACCTTAACTGAAGCTGGAAAGACGGCTTACATTATCCCACCGTTTCGGATCCTCAGGCGCTTTCTTGTCATGAACTAGCGTCGTCACAACGTAAAAAGTACCATTGAAATGCCGCAGTGCAGGTGCCCAGATCCCACTAGTCGATCCATTGGACATTGATAGTTCAGGAAGTTGAGATCCGCGGTTCAGTACATTCCCTGTCAAGTATTGATGATCAGTAATTGGAAGACCATGCTCGAGAACCCCCGGTCCTTTCTTTTCCACTCGATCGAAGTTTCAAGGGTTGATAGTCTAGAGCGGGGAAGAGATAGCTGTAACAGCGGTATACCAGCGGGCACCTGGAAGCGAAAGTAAAAGATACAATGTGTCCCTGACGATCAATAGTGATAACAAAGTACGGTACGCTGACCATCAAGGCCAGGATATCGAAGGGAATTGAAAAGATACGTGAAACACTCCAGGAATCAGTCCCAGTTCAAGATAGGAAGGAAAAGAAATCATAGATTACCCTCCTCACCGGCACTTCCACCCCTCTTCCCCCTTCAAACCAAACGCGCATGTAAAAAGGCGCACTCACCTATAAGCCTCCAACTCCTCAAGTCCTTACTAGCATAAATCGGAATCCCTGGAAACACACTAAAGCTACTCGAAGCGCAATAAAAGACCTCTTCCACTTCCTCAAAGATACAACTCGGATCAGGGTGGAATCCAGGAAGAATAGGATTGACAAAGTCTCCTGTCGGCGTCAAGGTACCGCTCGCAGAAGCACTCAAACCAAATATCGATATGACCGCCGAGACTAATGCTATAGTATGCGTGAGCCACATGACTGACTGCCGACTTCGATGTACTTGTGGCTGTGATTGTGGTAAGAAACGGTCGGTGAGTGTGTCAGGTGGCAGGGAGTGAACATCGAGATCTCAAAGTAGCGCCGAATACCGTTTTTCCAGCTTATATATGTAGATTGATCGTAGCCCTCCTTGTTGGGACCTCCCCGCTGTCGTCACCTCCTCGAGCTGCAGAGGGGTATATCTGTGCAAATATGCTTATACAAACGCTCCAATAAATAAGCCACGACGGCCCGTCCCCCACTATGTAGTTAAAGACCAAAGAAACCAGTTGATACGGGGACTTGTTAACTAGCGGGTTATAAGCGGTATCCGGCAGGATGATAATAGGATTACGGTGGGTAGGGTGAGTATTTGGAAGATAACACCTATGACCCTGTTGGTTAGCAAGTCCCGTTTATGCGGTACCGGGTAAAAGCTGCATTTCTAGCGTGACTCCAACAATTCAAGTGTAGATGAACAGTCTGGAGATGGGGGGTGGAGTCAGACGGAGAAAATCGTGCCCCATGTGGGGTGCATGGAGCTAGTGCCGCATATGTAATCTCATATAAACTGGCAGACTGTCCATGCTAAGCCGGAAGGGGCAGTATTGGATTTAAGCCAATTAGACAGCTAGATCGGGCCTGGAAGGGGCAGATGGTAGGGAGGACCCCGATAGTAGCCAAACCCTACTATTTAGGGTTTTTCGGGTCCAGGATAGACATGATTACGGCGTGGAATCTGGGAGAGTAGGGCTCGGGTAGGGGTTTGGTAGTACCATATGGTAGGGTTTAGCTGCTATCGGGGTGCTCTCTACCACCTGCCCCTGACAGGCCCTTGAAAAAGATCCGCTTTCTGATGTTTGACGGCCGAAGTGAGCTCGTCCAGCCCCAACGAGCCAATAAGACAGATAAGGTAGGGTTCAAATGTTGCCGCTTCCGGCTTCACATGGCCAGTTTATATGAGATCATGCTGTACTGTACTGTATGTTTCCGCCGGGTAAAGAAGGTGGGTGATCGACAACGGTGCAGAATATCCGGGGGATGATGCACCCGGTTGTCCGAAGATGGGGTCACGTGGATGGGAGGGAGGATAAACCATCGAGTAATATACATCTCCTCTAAGAGGGCTCCCAGTGATGCTCTCGCAGTTGAATAGTTAATACAATATAAGAAAAGGACGAAATGCAGAAGGTTTCCTTCCTAATGCAAGTAAAAAGACGCTGAGGGAGAGTTACAAGCCGGCCCGTCGACGAGAAACTCATGCCCTCCTTGAAAGAAGGAAGAGAAGAAGCCGATGACCCAAAGATTGTGCCCGCGCATGAAGAGGCCAGCGCTCGAATCACCAGAGATGGGAGCAATAACCCTGAAACACCACCCACTCAAGCGTCTACTATTATGATATCGTCATCTTCTTCACCCTCAGCATCAATATCATCGTCCGTATCCTCGTCATCATGCTGTAGCTCACCATTATCATCCTCCTCCCCCTCAGCATCCTCATCATCGTCTTCATCATCACGCACAACCCTCCGATTACTCCTGCCATTCTTCTGGTTCCTGGGACTACCAGTAGAACTCCGCGTGGCCCGTGAACTAACTGCTTTAACCTCACCGCCTTCTTCCACTTCATCTCCATCGCCATTCGTTATGCTCTTGTTGAGATGACTTCGCGTGCGTCTCAGGCTCGAACCCGGGGTGAGAACGCCATTGGCGGTCGGTGAATGTTGGCTGTTCGGCGAGAAAGGGCGTGTGCGACTGACAGGCACTGTGGCGATGGACATATTTTGGGAGCGGTTGCGTTGGGGTGTGCTGTTGGTCCGACGACGCGAGCCAAATGGACGTCCGGGGCGTCGTTTTGGTGGCGGTTGTCCGGGGATGGGTGGGAAGACCTCATATCGTGTCGCTGGAACCGAAGGAGCGGCGGTGGTTATCTGAGATCCAGCAACTGCTACCATGGAACCGTTTGCGAGCGGAGTACCAGGTGCAGGCGAACCACCGTAGTTGGACTCTTCGGCTGGGAGAGCAGGAGTCGTTCTACCGCCGTCCTCCTCATCACCAGCAGAAGATCCATTCTGTGAAATCCCGTTGGTCTTTGACGCCATGTCGAGCTGCACACCCTCTTCAGGCTTTGGCTTCTCTTCCTCTTCATCACGCTGTTGCACTGTATGAAGTGCAGGGCCATCTTCATATTGACCCAAGCGACCCATGACGTACGGCGTCCAGACAAGGCATTCCGAATTGATCTTGGGGTTGTCGCTATTGTTGGCCTTCTCCAGATACTGCTTGAAATATGTGTAGTCTAATCGAAGCGCATACTTGCCTGTCACTGGATCACGTACTAATGCACGTAGGCCTTCGAGAGCAGAGACAATGTCGTCGGGCGTCATGCCAGTGCGTTCAGAGATCGCCACGATGCTGAGAGGAGTTTTCTGATTGAGAAGTTCCTGGCAAATGATGAGCCGCCAGTACTTTCGATAACTCACCAGGCCCATGTCACTGAGAGGCTTTTCAGGACTGCCAGTCTTCTGCTCGACGCGGGTGAGGAGGTATGAAAACTCGATCAGGTATTGACCATATCCCTTGCGCATATGGATAGGGAGTACAAGAATGCAGGAGACGTTGTTGAGAGAGCTAGGTCGCTTCTCTTTGGAAAAATAGCCGACAAAGTGGCAGCCGTAGTTGTCGTTCTCTGTCATGACATAGAAGAGGAACGGTTCCACATCGTAGTATAGCGTTTTGGAGCCTAAGAAAAGCTTTGCGAGTAGGCAAAGGTTCTGACAGTAGACTGGGTTCTTCCGTCCGTCGACTTCAAAGAATGAGTACCTACCGTCGCGGTAGATCTCGTCGCCCGGCGGGTGTTTTGCAGGACATTTGAGCTGGTATGGTTAGTGACTGAAGCATCGGATGCTATGGCCATTCTTACCTTGTGTCGCCATGCCACATAATCCGTGGGCATGTACTTGAGACAGAATTCGCAAATGTAAAGCACCTTGTTCTTGCTGTACTCTTCTGGGTACGGGGCGGCGTGCCATGTGTCGATCTCCCAGCCGCCAAAGTTGATGCACTTGATCTTACTGGGCGGGCCGGAGTCTTTTGAGCGTTTCGCTGGCTCATCGTTTGCGTACAGTGCCGCTTGCTTCTTTTTCCAATCTTCTTCCGCCTTTTGCCGTGCGTCCTCAAACTTTTTCCTGTCAGCTTGGGTTGGATACGTCTTGGAAGTGTCGGCGTCCGCTTCGGATAAAATGCCACCAAAAGGTTTGCTCTTGTTCTCGTCCATCTCCTTATCTGCAAACCCGTGAAATGGCGCGACGTAGTGGGATTGCACCGCAGGATAGTGGCTTTCCTCGACCGATTCGCGGGCTGCCTGCGCGGCGCGTCTGTTTTGTTCGCGTCGCTCCCTATCTCTCTCTCGGCGTCGCTCCCGTCGCTCGTCTTCTAAAGTGAGTGTCTTCTTCTTAGGTTTAGCAGTGACAATCTTTTGCACCTTCTCGTTATTGAGGTGGAAGACAATGATCAGACTGAGGCCTTGAGATTCTTCGATCCACGCTAGTGGTCGTTTGTCTTTCCTCTGGGGCTTAGTGCGGCGAGCGCGCGACGAGCGCAACCGTGAAGCTTCTTGTTCAGACGCACTGTTGTGTGCACCGTCGGAGCCTTCACCGTCTGTGACTGCGCTTGTGCCCTGTGGGTGGGGCGACGAGGGAGCTGCTGAGGTAGCTGCTACCGAACCAGAGGCCTCTGAAGACCTCCGTTTCTTTCTCGTTTGCCGCGCTGGTTGCACGTCGTCGTCTTCGAGCGAAGCTTTTCGCTTTCTAAGCGAGCGAGAACCGTCCACGGAGTCATCAGGGAGAATCAGTTCGTTGAATATCGAGTGCCCACCTGGATCCTTGCCTCGATGTGAAGGGAAGAGGTCTCTCGTTAGCTTGGGAACTGATGAAAGCCTGCGGCGAGAATTTGTCTCTGAAACTTCTTCTCCATGGAGTCCGTTCTGTATACAGGCTGTGCACCGCCATTGTTGTGCGTCTGCAATAAAGCAAGATCAGTATATGTTCCTAAACTCTGCCCAGAGCGAATACGTACCGTCATCGGGGCTAAGCGTGTTAGCGTCTCGGGCGCATTGCCGATGTGCTGCGGAACAAAGATCATGTCAGCTACCCGGAAAAGAGTAAAGTCAGGTATTTAAGGAGATACACACCCATGTCTCCACACGAACTACACGACAACACGATTTCAAACTCCTCACTAGGGTCGTTTTCCTCATCTTCGTTGCAGTATCTAAAACTTGGATTAGTCTTTGCATGCTTTTTGCATCAGTTTTGAGGCCTGGTGAAGCTTACACGCAGACATTGCCGTCGACTTTTCCAGCCTCAGGCTCTTCCTCATTCTCGCTCTGGCCTTCCCACTGGTGCCCGGCATCAGAGTCGGAACTTGAATCATTATCAATGTCACTTGTTTTGGCATTTGACGATTCGTCTCCACGGGCGTCTCCGTCATGCTCATCGTCCTCTTCCTCTGAAAATACGCTTTCCGGGGCAGCAATCTTGACCGCGCCTACAGGCTCACTGTCATCGTCCTCATCAACCTCTTCACCTTCCGCGTCCACATCGGAGCCTTCCGCATCCGTATCGCGGCCATCTTCCTCTTGTGTGTGCTCTCCTGCTGTGTGCTCATATACCATGTCGTCCTCCTCATACTCTCCATCGGCATCAATGTCCTCCGGATCCACATTGCCTGCGCTCTGGCCCATGAGCCTGCTGGGCTCCGCCATTGCGAGGGATACGACCGAAGCAATCTTGGAAACAAAATACGCCAGGATCGCGATGTATAGCCTCTACAATGTGCACTGCATTTGCTGGGCGCGCCGGAAACACCGTGGAGGTGCACTCATGGAGTGTACGAGAGAGCGCGGCTTCCGTCGCGTCGTAGCGCGTTGTTGTGACCCGTGAGACACCCTGTGAGACAATAATCTGTTTTTTGATCGTAAAGCGTCCTCTGGAGGCCTTTGGGGGCGCGATCGTGATGCGGAAGCCGTGTAATCGCGTCGGACGTCGTCGTGCGGTCGGCTGAGGTGGGCGATCGTCTCCGAGGTAATTGTTCTGGGCCAACGGCAGACGACAGCGAGGCTATTTGCGCCTCCGATAAAGGTGATGCTGTGAGCGACACAGGAAATAATTATCTCGTCTTCCGAAAGCGTGCCGGCGATGAGTTGCTGCTGTCTGAAAAACGTAGCCCCTTGAGCTGGTGGGAGTGCGCCAAGAGCCACCCGTCCAAACAAGATAGGCGGGACGTCTAGCTCAGAGCCGGGCCGCCGACCTCACTCCAAGCTTCACTTACAAACCCCGCCCCCAGGCACCGCACAGCAACCCGGGAAACCTTTTCAATCATGCCTGTGCCCTTCGAAGCCTTTTTGCCTTACGGCGTCATGCTCGGCGTGAGTCAATTGCCGCCCCGGACCCGGCACGGCGCGATTAACGAGGACGCAGATGTTCGCTTTCAGCGGCTGGTCTGTTGGACAGCTCAAGGAGATGCAGAACGGAGGGAAGAAGACGAGACGAGGGCTTGACGCATGGGACAGGGTGAGTAGCGGCATCTCGAGAAGCATGGGAGCGGGAGCTAACGGATGCACAGCAAAGTACGGCATTTCCACGGTGACCTCATACGCGATGCTGAACGTTATACAGTGATGGAGCGCGACCGCCGGCTCACAGGTTTTGCGCGAGGACAGACAGACAAGCCCGAGGCGCCCAAGGGCTTCGAGCTGAACAACCCCTGGAGGGTGCGTGTAACTAAAGGAGGTGCGATGGAGTGGCATTGCTAACAGCGTACAGATGGAGCAGCGATTCTTCTAAACAATCCTGTCCGACCCATTCTCCTCTGTCTGCTTGCAAATATACACCCTGGCTCGCGTCATAAACAAAATTCATAATTCCTCATTCAAAAGACTGCGTTTTGAAATTGTGAAGGAAGTCCACTGATACCCTCCCTCTCCACCGCGCTCAAGACGATTCCGAAATGCTCTTCAAGAGCTTTGACTCTATCCGCCTCGCTTCGAAATTTGATCTCCTTCTGTTTCGTCCCATGCATTCTCCATTTCAGGGTATCTTGGTTTATTGTCAGAGTTCCCTCCAACTCGCCATCAGCCCCAAGCAACTTCTTCTCCATGACCACGGTTCGAGTAAAGAAAGTGCGCATCGATGTGCTTGTGAAGTAGTTCATGACCTGGTAATCACTCGGTAGGAATTCCAGCTCGGTGAAGCAGTATGTCATTTCGAAATCGCTGGAGTCGTTTTTTCGATGATGGTACACCCAGAGCCTTTGCTCGGGGTCAGTATTCCCGACAATGTTCTGCCAACGGAGGCACGCTGTCCCAGGCCTGATGTGTTGCTGGACTGTCCCTGACCGATCAAGAGGCATGGGCACGGTCGGGCCATTGCCTCCAAAACCTACGTCAACCTCGTACTTCATGTCTCCGATCTTGACGATATTGACCATGTGGCTCCTATCAACAGATTAACTACTGATTGCAATGGGAAGCACATTGCCTCCGGATATGGAACTGAGAACCACATCCAGACTATGATCTGAGGGTCAACTCACCATCCCGTCCAATGCCCAGTGTATACCCTTGCACCTGCAGAGTACACATTGAATCCCAAGGAATACAGCAGTGTCCCAAACAGCCCATTGTTCTCCATGCAATAGCCTCCCCTCCCATTCCCGTCCCCGATAATCTTCTTGAACAGTTCCTCAGGGTGAAGGCAGACCTGACGATGCGGCGAATAGTGCAGAGTCAAGTTCTCGAATGGGATCTCAGCCAAATGGTGTTTCTGCAATAGTCCCAAGTACGCCAGCGCATCTACAGGCTTTAATCCTGCAGCGTCATAATTGCGTTGTTCCTCTGATAATATGAGCCGATCGAAATATTGCGCGATTTGTGATCTCGTGTAGGTGGGGCGCTGTTGGTCGGACGACATTGTTGTTTTATGTTGGAGGACGGTCAAAGGATCTTAATGTTCAATGGGCAAAACAGTGCAGAATGCGGATGTCATAATTTGGCGTTGTAGGTGGCGGACTTATCCAAGCGCCAGTGAGGGGCAGGCGTGAGGCTGAAGGCCAGATGCGGATCGGCGCTGAAGTTCTTTGGCGCTTGACATAGGGGTCAACTCCGACGACAATGCTGGTCACGACTCACAAGTGACTAAAGTGACTACAGACGTCAAATGAGATCCCTGCCCGACAATCGCTACAGTTTCCCTTCCGCCGCCTCTCCTTCCTGAAATACCCCTTCGCCATGCATCGCACCCCCAAGTGACAGTACACTGGCTGTCGCTCAGAGGGCCTTTGTCTGCATCTTACTCCTCCGCATCCTTCCCGCGCTCCCACGGCCCTCCGCTACTGCGCCCCTTCACAGACCCAAGCACGTCGTCTTACGCGCAGACACGTCGGCCTCGGCGATTACGAAGATGACGAGTAATGGCCTGAGGACCCAGTACCCTTATGCTGCCGGGGATGCTCTCAGTCCTCGGCCGCTCTACGACTTTCCCGTGAGTGTTTGCGGGAAGACACCAGAGGCCTACACTAACTTTATGCTTTCGCCCAGTCGCCAACATCGAACTATCCTTCTGGCGTAAACGGTGGCGCCGTGTCGCCCAGCTTCTTTCCCATGGCCTATAACATCAGCCCGCGATTCGGTGGCAGCGCCTTCATTCCTCCGCCCGACGTGTTTGTGGACGGCCGCAGACAGTACGACCAGGACAATGGCGCATACGCCCCGCGCGGATTCAGGAGACGCATGTCGGAGGTGAACCGCGACCCGGTGGCCATGCATTTGCTAGTGGAGACGGCCATGATCGACAGCCAGAAGTTTGACATTCTGACGGTGGAAGAGGTGGAGGCATTGAAGCAGGAGCAAAAGGGCCTGGACGCGAGACTGGGCACCACGAGGAGGAAGCTCGAATCGGAAACGAAGATTCGCGATGCTGCCCGGTCGCTTACCCGCCTCACGTCAAAGAAGGACAGGGGACACCAGAGAGGCCTTGGTAGTCGGGGAAGCAATGCGGTCGGGGACACGTCGGGGCGATCAGAGGACGAGCTACATGCAAGCAACAGAAAAGTGGACGATCTGACGAGAGAGCTCCTGGAGATTGAGTCGCGGATGCGCCTGATTGATATGCAGCTGCTGATGCATACGGCTGCTGTACTCCAGATGACGCACACTGGGCCTAGAAAGCGGAAACAGAACGGGCAAATGACGAATGGCGACGACCGAAGACCCGACAGCCCTGCGAGCATGTCCACATACGAGAACGATCGGAATAACGGAGACGCAGACGATGGATTTGACGAAAGGAGCTTCTATCGCTCCCCCGAGAATCTTGACAACCTCATGAACGCTCTGCAAAACGGCACGCACCAACGCACCGAATCTATTGACCGCCAGAACCAGGCACTGTCTTCCATGAGCAAGCGCCTAGAGGACTTGAATGAGCGCATCCGAGAGCTGGTTGTGCAAGCAAATCCGGAACGCAATCAGCAGTACTCCCTTCCTCCTTTACCTCCAATGGGTACGATAGATGCATCTTCAGTCGATCGTCAACTGGACTACTTAGATCAAGGTCTACGCAACATCAACACCGAACAGGCTCAGAAAGGTCCATCAGGCTTCATGGGTGCAGTAGAAGAGCGGCTGGAGGGCATCAACAACCAATTGTACGCCATGCTCAGCAGAACAGATGACAACGTACCGCCACCACCTACCGGTAACACCGGAGAATTAGAAGAACAGTTGAACTACATGGAGGACTCTTTCTACAACCTCGGACAAGTACAATATCAACTGAGCGAGCAAATTGAGGGTCTGCAGTCGAAATCATTCGGCAACGAAGATGTCGAGAAATACCAGACGGCTCTCACGGGACTCTGGGAAACCATTCAAGCCGGTGAAGAGGAAGCTCGAGAACGAAAACGTGAACGAAGGCGTCTACTCGCCGAAGATCCAGAGAACAACGAAGAGCTGTCTCCCGATGAGGATTACAACGCCAATGAACAGTTCTCCCTCATTGCGTTCACGTCCAAAATACAAACAATCTTCCGCCGCGCTACGTCTCTCAAAGACAAGCAAACCATCCTCATACGCCAAATCAAGCAACAGCGCGAGCTCAACAGCAAATCCGACGCGCAGCGAGAAGAACAAGTCAATCGTCTCAATGAGCAAGTCCTCAGCGCACGCTCGGAGAAGAAAAGCATGGAAGGCGAACTCGACCGCGCCATGTCCCAACTTCGCGCGTTCGACGAGACGAAAGTCCAACAAGAAACAACAACTCTCCGCAACGTGGAAGCCCGCAATACAGGTCTTGAACAGGAAATCCGTGAAGCACAAGAGCGCGCCACAGCCCTCGAGTCTCAACTCACGAAATCGCGCTCAGAAGCTCAGGAACGCGTCAACGCTCTCGAGGCCCAGCTCATAAAAGCGCAAAACGATGCCCGTGCCGAAGCAGCAGCCATCCAAACCCAGCTCTCTCAATCCTCTGCCAAGATTGAAGATACCACCACCGCACTCCGCTCTGCCACCACCGCCAAAGAAGAGGCAGAGACGCGCGCGACAGAAGCGTCGAAAGCGCTGGCAGCCAAAGAAGAAGAGTTGCGAAACCTCGAAGGCGAAGTCGTGCGTCTCACCACCGAACTCACGTTCGCCAAAGCCGAACTAGACGGTGCCTACGGTACACGCGCCGAACGAGCCGCCGAATCCGGCACCACCCGCAAAGAACTCGACGACCTACTCGCCAAGAACGCATCTTTCGCCGCCGAAATCACCGCCCTGCAAAAGATCTCCGAAGCCGCATCGCAATCCGAGCAAGAAGCGCGTGAGAGCGAGCGTAACCTCAAGGCCGAACTCTCGGGCATGGCGACAGACTACGAAGCCCTAACCCGCGACGCGATCCAGAATGAAAAAGACAGAGACGTGCTAGAGCAAGCCATCGATAAGCTCAAGGATGAGAAAGAGGCGCTCGAGATGGAGTTGAGCGATGAGAAGGTCAAGTGGCTGGGGATTAGGAGTCCAAGTGTTGCCGCTGGAGCCATGCCTGTGGGCAGTCCCGATGGGGGCGCTACATCGATTCGGATGCTGAGGGAGGATTTCAGGAAGATGATGAGGGAGCGGACGGCTGAGGGGTTGAGAGCGCTTAGGGTAAGTTTTATATATTTCAACATTGTCCGTTTGATCTTGCTGACATGCTACGACAGAACGAACAAGAAGAACGCCGCAAACTCGAAGCTATTGTGCGGCAGATGCGCAAGGATGCTTCGCCGGCGAAATCGAATCTCTCAGCTGTTAGGACGGCGGCGGCGTCGTAGTTAGACCTTGCATATTCGCTGGACCTCGCTTGTACAGTACGCTTCTTCCTCAACGCACGTTCGAACAGCATAGACGGGCGGGGGGGGGGGTAGGAAAGAGGATCGATCCTACCCGGAAAACAAAACCATTTCATACGCGATGCGACCTAGACGACAACGCATATCCCGACGCAACGGCCCCCCTGCTTATCTCCTTTGCGATAACTCATCTTCATCGTACATCTTCGTCTTTTCCTTCTTCGCTTCTACCCCGCTTGTATTTTACACATCTATACCCGCTTTTGTGTGTTTCTTGGACGTTGGTGTTAGTGTTGTTGCTGGCGTTAACGTGGAGGATCTGGCGTCTCTGTCTTTTCTGCTGCTTCTTTCACCATGGGCAAAGGGCATAGGAGCTAGGAACTAGGAACCAGGAACCAAGAACTACGAGGTAATCTCTAAACCAGATAGACACACGTGGCAAACTCTAGATAGGAAGTGAATCACGAGAAGGAGTCGCGCAGACACGTTTGTGGATGTTTCAAAACGAACAGTCGGTGGGATCGTGACGGCATGGTTCGATCTCACGCAGCGCTCTGAAGGGGGGGAGAGAGGGGAGAAATGTAATGATCTGATATACGCTTTCATTTTCTTTCATTTTTTTTCTTGCTTCGTTTTGATGTTTTGATGTTTGTTGTGTGGACTCGACCTCCCTCTCCCATATGTGGCTCGTCCTATCCGAAGAACAAAGGGAAAGTGGTATCACGGACTGACCCTACCGTAAAGAAAAAGAGAGCAGCCAGCAGGCAGGCTAAAGAGAGAAGAAAAAGAAGAAAAGAATGGACAACACATTCCACACTCCACGGTATACCACACCCGACCTCAAAGAAAGAAAACCATCGTTCAAACCTCGCCTTCCCCTCCCTTTCCCCAACCTTACACCCTCATCTCCTCCCCATAACCAACCCCTCCTCCCCCTCGCCCTCGCTCTCCTCCCCCGTGCTCCCCCCACCAACCCCACTAGCACTACTCCGCCTCCTCAACCCGCGATTCCTCATCCCACTCTTAATCCTATCACTCACCTCCTCCAGATTCCCATCGATGGTGCTAAATGGCTTGAGCTGGAAGCCGCCCAGGAGCGCGCCACTCGGCGACCTGGAATGATTTTTCCGGGGCGTGCTGGGCCGCGTGGAGAAGAAGTCTTGGTTGGCGAGGTCGGCGAAGGATTCATTCTTAGGGAGGTGGGCGTGCGGGGAGACGGGACGGTCGGAGACGTCGTCTGCGGCGGTTGTTGTTGTTGTGGAGAGGGGTTGTTTTTGTTCTGGTTTTTCCTCGGGGGAGGGTTCGGGGGAGGGTTTTTCTTCCGGCTTGGAGGGCGCGGCGGGTTTGCTGGAGAAGGGGTCTTGGATTATGCGTTTGGAGTGGAAGTCATCGAACATTTCGGGGCCGAGCTCGTTGATTATCTCGGTGATGGCCGAGGCGAGTTGTTCGCGGCGGCGTTTCACTTTGACCATTTCGTTGCCGGTCCAGGGATTCATCATTTTGATGAGGGGCCCCAGGCTCTTGAGGATGTCCATGGCGGCTTCGCCGAAGCGAAGAGCTGCGTAGGTGACGGTTGGGTAGAGGATGAATTGGACGAGGACGAGGTACCGTTTATGGATTCCTGGAGGGAGGTAGCCGAATACGTTGTTGCGCGTATAGATCCATGTCCCGATTATGACGTAGGTAGTGTAGATTGTGGGTGCGGCAACCATGGCGACAAGCAATTTCCACGTGGCTACGACGTCTTTGGCGGCGATTTTGACGTTGGAGGCTTTGAGCGCTTCTTCGGCTTTGCGGTACGAGATGTATTTGCAGACGATGAAGACGCCGCCGAAGAGAGCAAGGCCTGGGACTACAAAGATGGTGAGGAGGGAGAGCTTGATCAGTCGGTACCAGAACAGGAAGAAGCAGGTCAAGACGTCGACCCGGGCATATTGCACTTGGTGGTCTCGGACTTGGAGCGCCAAGAGCTGTTTGTTGTATGCCAGGACCTCTTTCTTTAGTTGCACGATGCGTGGGTCATCTTTGTATTTGGTGTAGCCTTGGACGAGACGACGGTTGAGCTCAACGACGCGTGGAAGTGGAAGTTTGGTTCCCGTTGGGTTATAGAGTCGACGTACGGCTTGGATAAACTGTGAAAATTAGCTTTTGAATCCCCACGCGAATTTAGAAGGCCTTGCCATGAGGGTATCGTAGTCTGGCGTTGTCACTGTGACCGACATGAGTCCTTCACGAATAGTTTCCAGCAGCTCTCCAATAGCATCGCGCTTCTGTGGACTCTCGAACTTCTGAGCCATTTCCGGTACCACATCGATAGGGTTGCCAAACTCGATAACAGCCCTTGATCGGAATTTGTGCGCATGGAAGTAGTTCATGCCCACGGGGATGATCTTGAGGTTCAAATCCGGCTTCTTCGCCACAGCACCCAAGGCCATGATTGCCACACCAGCTGCGACTTGTTAGCTAATTCTATATTCAGGAGCATACGGCTTACCTTTGAGCGGCAACAGTTCCGTTCGATCATGACTACCACCCTCCGGGAAGATACCCACAGTGCCTCCTCGAAAGAGCGCAGTGTGCACCGCATCATAGACCTGAGTCTGATCCAGCTTCGGCGCAACCATGAAATTTGTACCCTCGTACCCCGGCGCAGGACCTTTCTTTGACAACGCCCCATCAATGAATGTGCCGTCCTCCGTCATATCGTTCCTCCCTGTGAGCTGTTGCATCGCCACCCCTCCCTTAAACGGGCGCTTAAGCACCAACTCTTCCGGACCCTTGATCTCCAGTATCTCGGCCGAAGCTGAGATATCATTGACCTTTGGCAGCGAAATCGATCCCCCGACCTGGAAACCCTTCTCTTCAAAGTTGGTGCCCACACCGCGTACAAGACATGGATTGTTCACGGGATCTGGGAGGTATATCTTTCCCCTAGCGCGCTTCACCAAATCCATAGCCCTTCCCACTGGCACAGCACCCAAAGCCGCAGACACAGCCCCTATGAATTTACGTTTCATCGACTTCTCGGCGGTCAGGACATGGATTCGGCGATTCGATTCTCGCTTTACTATTCGCAGGAGGATCAGAGGGTCGACGAACTGCGATCGTTCATTAACCTTCACTTTCAATAATCGTTGGAGTGCAGATTCAATCGCATACCTGATTAGCATGTGGCGCGCACACGAAAATGACCGGGCCTTCCTTGGGCACTTTCCAGCTCCCTCGAGGATGCACTTCGCGGAAGAAGAGCTCCACCAGTATCGAAAAAGTCCAGAGAAACGCATCGTAGACATGCTTGTTCATGTACCCAATCTCCTTCTTCTTGGGCGCCATGTTGTGTGTGGAGTTGTTGGAGACCAACTCGTATCTCGTGTAGTGATGTTCAGCAATACGAAAGTGATATCGAGGAATATATCGGCGAACGAGAGAGATAGTGGAGGCTTCGGAGAGGGGAAGTGAGTACCGGAAGGCTTCCGAGCACGAGTGGTATCTAAGTGGTACCTAAGTGGTACGATAGTGATATCTATGCACGTTAGTCGCGCCCTTGCTTCTCCCCTCCTTGGCCCTCGAGAGCTACTTACTTCTACGAAGTCGCCTTGAAAACTCCTTCTTCACGCGTCTCTCCCCGCAATACAAGTGCTGTTGGACAATCAACAATCAGACTCTGCCCACCCAGAGCGCGCCTGCCTATTTGAACCCCCGCGGTAGGCAAGAACCGGATGCGCGCGTCCTTTTACGAGTGGGTAATAGGACGGTATTGAGGCGCTACAGCTGTTGTTGAGGGCTCCGGGCGTGTGGAGATGCAGGTCGATTGACGGCTCGCCGGTTTCTGGTCGTGCGACGTGCATTCAAGAATTATGGCCGGGGTGCTGTGGCGTTTCGCGGGGCAGCTCGGCGTGGGAATAATGACGAAGGAATCATGCCGATCACGATCACCTTGCGCGACATTCGACGCAGAGTCTCAGAAGCAGAATTTTGCTTCGCCATGCCATACATTCTCCGAACTGCCAATAGCCAAGGATATACTCATGAGAGCTCACAGTAGAGTGCATGGCATGGACGGAGCAACAGATGTATGTACAGACATTCACACGTACAAGAAATTGTCAAAACCTGAGATTATTTATCCTATTTTCAGGGTTGGCAACCACAGCCGTGGGAAGTAACCCTCGATGTATGAACAATGGCTAGGCCCGAGCCAAAGACCTCAAGATGTGAGATGGAAACGCCTCCTATGCAGGGCTAATAAGACTAAAATTTAAGCAAAATAAAAGGTTATCTACAGAAGCAATGCTAGATCCTCTGTGGACAGAAAGAAAGGAGGGGCTCGCTCCATGAAATGTCGGCCCAGGTATATGCACACAAACACTATCATTTAAAGAAGAGCTGACAGGACAGCGAGGGCAGCCGCGACAAAGAGGGTGCTACCAGCCAATTGAGTGCCGGACGCCGCACCAGGAAAAAGGACCGGGATGCTGGCGTTGGCGGGCGGTGAAGTGGGAAGAATTGTGACGTTGCGGGTAGGCGTCGTGGATGGGACGACAATGGGGGTGGTCGGGACGACGGGAGGCTTGACGGGCGAGGTTGGGACAACGGGAGGCACAACAGGCGAAGATGATGCCTGGACATACGTGGTCACAGTGGTGCCCGTGGTGCAAGGAGTCGAGGCAGGAGAAGGTGTGGCAGCGGTCGGGGGAACCCAAACCGTCACAGTCTTCTTTCCGGTGCAACTGCAGTCAGATGGTTTGGGCTCGCCAAGTACTGGGTTTGCTGGCGAGACGGATGTAGGAGAGGGAGTATCTGCAGCAGGCTTGGTGGCTTCGGCGGGCTTTGAGACCTCAGCGGGTTTGGTTGCCTCCACGGGCTTCGTGGCTTCGGCGGGCTTGGAACTCTCCGCGGCCTTTGGGGTCTCGGCAGGCTTCGATTCGGCGGCCTTTGAGCTGGAGCTGGGGGCAACCGGAGCGTTGGAAGAGACGGCAGAGCTTGTGGCAGGGGCCTTCGAGCTGGATGGAGCTGCCAGGCTGGGGGTCGAGCTGGGAGCAGCAGAGGACGAGGGCTTGGGGGCAGGGGAGCTACCAGTTCCAGGGAGAGTGCCCTTCTTGATCATGGAGATTGCCTGAGTAACCTCTAGAGCAGAGAGCTGCTGACCGAGACCAGAGATGTTGTCGAAGCTGCCCTTGTACCACTTGGAACCGCACGTCTTGCCGTCATTTCCTCCGGAGCATGACTTGGCAGCAGCAACAGCCGACTTCGTCAGGTAGTTGGTGATCTTGTCCTTGGTGAAGGGCGCGAGAATGGCAGTCTTCGCCATCCAGCGACCGAGGTAAGCCTTGAACGACTGCTGGTCAATGTTGCAACCCTTGGGGCTGGGCTCGCAAATCTCGAACATGACGTCCTGGACATCGTCCGGGCCCTTGAAGAACTTGGCAGCGCGGTCGAGGAAGCCGTTGGTGCGGTCCTTCCAGACGCTGTCGCCCTTGGTGACATCGTACATGAAGGCTGACCCGTGCAAGTACATGGCGTTGTTGTAGGTCCACTCCGTCTTGTCAGTAACCTTGGCACAGTTGGTCTTGTCATCAGTGCCATCAAACACTTCGAAGTTGGCGCCGATCAATCCGACCTTCTTGGTCCAGTCGTAGATGGTCGTTGCCCAGTCGGAATATTCGGACTTGCCAGTAAAGCGGGCGAGGCGGGCAGCCAGGGCGAAAGCGGCTCCGTTGCTAATGGAGTTCTTGTAGTTGTAGCCGTACGCGTTCTCAGGGTAGATCTGCCACTTCAATCCTCCGCCGCAGGAGCCAGTGTCCCACCTCGACATGATGTTCTTGAAGCAGTTCTCGGTGACCTCAAGGTAGCTCGCCGGGGCATCAGCAGGTTCGGGGAAGCCGTACTCTGCCGCGGACATGGTAGCAAGGCACCAAAATGCCTGGTCGTCATTGCCCTGGGTTTCATGTCAGCTGCGTTTTCTCTCACAATCCATCCCCAGCAAAACCTACCTGCTGATCCCGCTTATCATCCATAATGACATCGTTCTTTGGGCCGTAGTTGGCAACCAGGGCCTGTTGGACAGTCTTGACGTAGGATGTGTCTCCGAAGATTTGTGTGAATTCGATCAGACCACCCCAGATAGCTCCAGACTCCCACCAATAGTGGGGTTTCGGGAAGTAGCCGATCTTGGATTTGGGAAGGTCTGTTGCGTTGTACTTGTATTCTGACATCAAGCCATGGGCGTACTGCTGCGAGCAGCTCTTGATTGATCCATCGTCGTTCGGGTTGAAGTCGATGGCGCTGACGACAGCCGCAAGAGGGAGGAGCACGGCTCCGGTGGTGGTGAACTTCATTACGGCAAGCGACAATGAGCGTGAGAGAGAAATGAACGGACAATGAAGAAAACGAGGAGAGAGAAAGTAAAGCGGGTAAAAAGAGTGTGGTGCTTCGTGGAAGCAAACGAAAGACAGGCAGACAACCTAGAAAAGAGACGATGAGGGTGTGGTGAATGGGGAAACCACGATCAATAAAGACCCGCGTCGCTCCTTTCCCCAGCGCACGAGCAAGTGAATGGCTATGGGTGCCGCGGGTGCCCCTGGAGCCCTGCGGCTCGTATCCTTGCTAGTCGATGCCCATCGCAGGCTGGTGAGTTTCGAAACACAGGGCCAGGACAGACGCAGGCGAATCACACGCCTACAGGCTTGAATTGTTTGTTTCAGGCCGCGGCGCGTCAGAGCGACCGCCGCCAAAGTCCGTCTCGGCCGTCCTTCATTCGCGTAGAAATCCAGCGGGCAGCCTCATGCGCCCTGAGGAGGAACCAGAGAGCTGCTGTCAGCCGCCGGTGGCCCGCAAATCATTTCGACACTGACTCTACAGCTGCTCCGATTTGCATCTAGAACCGCCGAGAAACCCTTACGAAATAACACTTGGCAATGGTCGTGTTTGCTTGCTGAAATAATGAATAATGTTGGATGTTCCGCCTTGTGGCGATTGCACTGCCACGACGGTACGATCACAGACTTGCCCAGCCGTGCCAGCCCATGTTGCCGAGCATGGGGTGATTGTGCATGGCCAGTCCACTCGATGCGGCGTCCACCGAACCGCCGTGCGAAATTACCCAATGCGTTCTCCAACCCCTTCATCAGCAGCCTCGCGACTTGGAGAAGGCACTGGACTCTGGACTCTGGAGATTGTGTGCGTGTCACGGTACCAAGCCAACTCTACGTACGAGATGAAGTCATGTATTCTATTCTCTATTCCTCACAACCAACACTCATGTGCGAGAATGATCGTTGGACTTGTATTCGTGCTTGACCATCGGGCTTGGCTCACGGCAGCCTTACGAGTTACGAGCGTAAGCCTATCCACCTGAAGACTCTGTGCCACCGCCTCTTGTAAAATAAGGTATAACCAAATCCCGCCCAATCCGATCCGGTAACCTCGATTGGGCGCTTTGATGCGAGAACGCTGCCAAAAAATGCAAAGTCCGACCCAGCATGGTCCATCACATATCTAGCCCCAACCCAAGTCTATCCAAACACCACGCGTGCACGCAAGAAGGCAACCCATCGTAACGTCGAATCCGCTCATGAAGTCGTACCCGCCAGTCTCTTCTCTTTCTTCAGCCGCTCGCCCTCCTTGAGGTCCGACAGCTCTTCCTTGGTCGCGTTGTAGGTCGCAGAGACCTGGTTGAACGGGTTGTCCGGGTGCTTCTCGAACTCTTTGCGGATCTGGTCAATCTTCTGTTGTCGCCTCAGCCCCTTCTCGTCCTTCATCTCGTCGAGCCGGCGCTCCTCGTATGCCGCATAAGCAGCCTTGAACCTCCTCTCCGGGTGTCGGTCGATCTTGTCATTGTCTTTCGTGGTCAAGCTCAGAGCGTCGATAGCATTGTCGATACCAGTTGCGTTGAGAGATCCGAGTGCGCCGTCGATACCGCGGGGCTTCTTCTCGGCCTTCTTTGCACCGGCTCCTTTCGGCTTGGAGGGTAGCGAGGCTTCTTCTTCCCGTAGCAGGGCGTCCTTCTCGGCCTTCTTACGGGCGGCTTCCTCCTTCTTCGCTGCGGCGGCGTCGCTATGCTTCTGTCAGTGTGCGGCAGGTAACACGCAAACTTGCTTACTTACGCCTTGGACGTCGACTTGCCGCCCTGCTTCCACTGGTCTGCCTCCGCCGCCTCTGCTGCGCGGTCCTTCTGGGCTTGCTTCTCTGCTGCCGCGCCGGCCTTGCGAGCCTGGCCTTGGGCCTTCTTTGAGTTCTCTCCTCCGCTTTTCTTGGGTGGCATGTTGCTTGACTGAGTTCGTATATATAAGTACTGGATTCGAGGTTTGTCTTTCACAATCAAGGGTCGCAAGAAGCCTTTATATTGTAGGCGCAGAGGCAAGACGTGTGATGACTCGAAGCGTGAGCCAGCGGGGTGACTTGATGACAGCGGGGCAATTGAGCCACAACGCCACATAAGTGACTAAGCAATGACACCACCGCACCCAATTCATGATGGATCATCCATCCAACCTCTCTCCCGACGTTATGTATCGTAGCAGTCTTACGACAAGATATGCATCCGCCAAAATCATTGAACAAATTCTGTACCTTCTACAAGAAAACTGACGGGTAGACCTGCAACCGAACACTTCAGCCCCCTTCGATGAGAGGGCACTCCATCACGAGACTGATTTACTCATAGAACTGCATATATCACAGTAACAGAACGGTATTGAGCTTCCTTGTCCATGCATTCGCTTAAAGCTGTTCTTGCATGTCCTCCGCAGGGAAAACTGTTTTCCACGTCCATTTCCTCGTCAAAACAATACCATGGTACCCACATTGCCGTGTACGTCTCACCAAGCTCGTTTCTTGTTCGTATAATCATAGTCCAATGCTTCTAAGAGCCTGGACGTGAACTCGTGATAATGAACGCGGTGCGTACACGTATGCACATGTCCAAAGATTAATATCAACCGACCCGGTTCGGGCCCCTGTAGCTACATGCAGCTTCCGTAATACAAGGGCTCTGCAGATTGCGGTTACAGTCAGTATGCACGACGATGCGAAGTTACAATGGAACATCCACACCTCCCAAGGCTAGAACAACGTCCCATTGCCTATGTTAGCCACGCCGGTTAAACTGACGATCCGTCGACCTTTCCGGAGCGGGGAATCGCTCACTACGCAGAAGCTTGGTGGCGATGGAGGGGTATAGGATATTTAGGTCTATGGTATTTTCCACATTTGTTGTTTTGTCTTTATCTTCTCTGCTATATTTCCTCGAACGTCGCTTTCCTGGTTCTATTGTCAACTCCAGCACCGTCTCGAGGGACCACGAAGTCGGCCTACCACTCTTGAATAATCTTTGTTCAAGTTGTGTACAAACAATGGCTACAATAAAGCACCTACTTCATGCCACCTTGGCAGCAGCGGCACTTGCAGACCCCACAGTCTCCCCTCGACCTCCCATGGGCTTCAACAATTGGGCGCGCTTCATGTGCAACTTGAACGAGACGCTCTTCACCAGGACCGCAGATGAAATGGCAAATAATGGGCTCCTAGCCGCTGGCTACAACAACATCAATCTTGACGACTGTTGGTCCAAGACAGAACGCAACGCAAAAGGCGAGCTTGAATGGAACACCACACTATTTCCCCATGGTATGCCCTGGCTTGGGGACTACCTGCATAAGCGCGGATTCAGCTTCGGCATTTACACAAATTCAGGGAACATGTCCTGTGGGTGGTATCCCGGGTCACAAGACCACGAAGAGCTTGACTCAAAGACGTTTGAAAAATGGGGTGTCGACTACCTCAAAGTCGACGGTTGCCACATGGACCTTCAAAAAGGCCGCTCATACTACGAAGAATTCCAATACCGATACGAACTCTGGCATGAAATCCTCCACACAAAACTCAAGAAACCCTTCATCTTCTCGCAATCCGCGCCCGCCTACTTCAGCCCAAACTTCCACCTCGATCAAAACAACACAGACTGGTACCGCACCATGGACTACGTGCGCAGAAACGGCGAGCTCGCGCGACACTCGGATGACATCAAAGTCTACGGCAACAACCCCACGAATACCTTTGAGCCTGGAGGTCATTGGGAGTCCATGATGAACAATTACATAATGGAAGTCAGGCTCTCTCGCTACCAAACCTGCGGCTTCTTCAACGACCCGGACTTTCTCATCGTCGACTGGCCCGACCTCAGTCTGGACGAGAAGAAGACGCATTTTGCTCTGTGGAGCTCTTTCTCCGCCCCACTCATCCTGAGCGCTTGGATCCCTGACCTCAAGAAAGAGGAGATTGAGTACTTAACTAACAAGGAAATCATCGCCGTTGATCAGGACGCGCTCTGTGAACAAGCAACTCTCGTCTCCCAAACCGATGCCATCGACGTGCTCACTAAGAACCTTGAAAACGGCGATCGACTCCTCACGATCTTGAACAAGGGCAATAGGACAAGCACGGCTAGAATCCCCATTGAAAGGCTCGGTATCGATGCAGACGCGCAGTACAAAGCAAAAGATCTCTGGACCGGCAAAACAAGCACTGTGCGTGGGGAAATCAGCACCAAGCTCAAGGCCCACGAAACTGCTATATACCGCATCTCAAGTGACAAGAAACTTAGCGTTACGCCAACCGGCCAGATCTTCAACACGTTCTCGCTCAACTGTCTCACGCTGTCGTCCTCGCATCACTCCCCGTCGGTCAGGTTCGCGGCGTGTGATGGCGAGGACGAGCAGGTCTGGCAGGTCTCGGCACAAGGGCTTGTGACGTCTTTGGCGAAAGAGGGGTTGTGTTTGACTGCTGATGGGGATGATGTTGGTTTGCGTAGGTGCGAGGGGAGTGACAAGAGTCAGGTGTGGAGCTATGGCGTTAGTGGGAATCTGGTGAATAAGGCGAGGGGGCTTTGCTTGACGGAGATCGGGAGGGGTGGTGTGGCGGCGAGGAAATGTGGGAATGAGGTAGACAGTCAGGTTGTTGCGTTACCGGGAGGGGTTAAGTTGGAGTAGTAAAGCTCTTGGGGAATGTAAATCGAGCCCATTGAACTTTTCTGTGATAGCTTTCATCGTTCTTCTGAATGGAATTTTTCCAAATACTTTAAAGCTGACCTTCGTATCAAAATAAACGAAGCATATCATTCATCTCTAATTAGTGCGTTGAGCGTGGCTCGCTACAGTCACGCTACACAAGAGCTCATGTGTACAGTAATAGTTAACGTTACTTATTTGAAAAAGAAAAAGAATGAATTCTAGACAAAACCTCCGAATCGCCTCCCGAGGATTTTCAGAACAACGCCTGCTTATAAAAACGCCAATGCTGGACCACCGGCACCGTTTCCCAATGCCATCAAGCGCGTCTGTGATAATACACCCACCCTTCGCTAATTTCGCCCCATGCATCCTCCACACAGCGCAACCGAACCAAACCAGCTCATTTTCACACCCATCGATCAACGAATCCCAACAACCCCCATTCCAAGCGGAGCGTCCCTCCCCCACTACCCACTATCATGCACCTATCATACCTCCCCCCTCGCGAGCCTTAGAGCCTCAAAGACCACCGGGCACAGCTCCTGCACCCTCCTCGCGTGCAAGTAAAAAGACATGCGCTGCTCCTCTGCATCCGCATCCGCAACCTCGCTCCCATGTACCAGAACCGCAGTTTCGGTCCCGTATTCATACTCAAACCCGTCCATGGAATCCAAATCGTCTTCGCTCGATTCGTCGTCATCGTCGTCGTCTTCCTCCTCGCCCTCCTCCGCTGCCATTAGATAGAAGTCCCCGCTCGTTGGCGGAGCGCGGGTGAAAAGTTCTTTTCGACACATCGGGCATGTGCCGGATTCTTGAAGCCATTCGTTGATGCATCCAGTGCAGAAGATGTGGCTGCAAGCTTTGATGAGGATGGCGGATTTGGGGTCGGGTTTGGGTGCTGTGCCATCGTGCTCATGCTCATGCTCGTGCTCGTGCTCGATGGCGTCGGTGGTGTTGGTTGTGGCCTTTGTGAGCGTCTCGGCTGTGATGAGAGACTCCCTGCAGATGGGGCAGTCCATCTCGGTGGCGGGAAGGTGGGATGCGTCCACGCCGTCGGCCAGAAAGTCCGCCTTGTTCGTGTAGTTCGACATGTTTGTTTGTATCGGTGTCGAAGAAATCTGCGGTCGGGTTCGCGTTGCGGTGCTTGCGCGGTGGGAATTTTGAGAGTCTTGCTTGGGAGAGCTGTGGAAAGATTTTTTAGGGAGAAGGATCACGACGGAGGGGGGACGAGTTTAAATATACTGAGGGGTGGAAATGTTGATCCTGAAACGGCTTTAAACGTACCAATGGACTTATAGGATTAGAAAGCTTCTTGAGCGACCTAATTATAATTAGCAGGGTGAACTACGGTAGGCACCCAGCTCTATGTGGCGCAGGACGATTTTTGGTTACGTCGTTGAGGAATTGTTAGGCTCCAAACAGCTTTGAACGTTATTCAGCAATCTAACTACAATCAGCACGGTGAACAATGGTACCTATTCAGTCCTATCAGGAAATTTCATTACTCCTCTGGGGGACGTGTACGAACAAGACTTACAAGTAATCCTAGGCTTACCGTAAATATACAAACCAAGAGTGTAAAGATACTGAAGTTATTACTCACCCGCCATACATGCATGTTGAAAAAGATCCGTTCAAAGCAAGTAGGGAGATTATGTAAGGCTAAACAAAAAAAATAGCCACATGCAAGAATCGAACCCCAGCCCTCATTAGTCTTGATTTTAGAAAAGCAAAAAGGTAGAGAGAGGCGGTATTACACTAGCTAACTAGATACCGACATCCAACACATGGAAGGGCGGTATTACACTGAACCCTATGGAACAGATACCGACATCTAACTCTAACCCCTAGGGTCAGGCGGTCTTACACTGAGAAGCAGTCACCGACATCCAACCCGGGCTATGGCCCCCTAACCCGGTACCGTGTGACGTATCAGTGACGTATCCCGTAGAAAGGGTGCGAAACTAGCTTTCTACCATACTTTAGTTTTCAAGTCGCAACGGTTTCCCGCTGGACCATCGAACGTCCGAGGTGTATTTGCAGTTCCTAGCTTGAAGATTTTGGACAATAATTAAATATATATAGAGGAGCTATGAAATTCGATTTGTGTGGGCGGGGTATTTGAGCGTTTGCGTGCGTGAGGGGAGAGGGAGGGCTGTGCGCGATAAAGAGCGTTTGCTGGGAGGCCGTGGTGGGTCGGGATTTGATTGTATCGGGATCATGAGACTGTTGTATGCTGGCATGCCCAGTGCACTTCGTATGTCGGATTGTCGGATTGGATCTCGTACACGTGGGTTGACGCGCAAGTATATCTGTCACAGACTGCCTATTTACAGCAGCAGATGGAGTAGACATGGCTCGCAAAAGCCTAGAAGGCTGCCTGTTGCGCCATCTGGAATGCTCACAACGAGCCGGATGACATGACTTGACTGAGGGTGAGGGGAACGACAAAATGAACGGGTTAATAAAAGGTTTCTAGGTAGGCTTTTGAATTGAGCAGACGAAGAGAGCGGCTATTGAAGAAAGAATGAGTGAAGATGGATCGGTGAATCCGCAATAAGATGTCAAGAGATGAAGTGAGTGAGGTAAAGAGACAGAGAAACATCTTCAGGTAGCCTTATGCCTAACTGGAACAACTGAACAAACAAAGAGTTTAGAAAGATTGTATGTGACCAAAAAGAAGAGAGAAACTTGAGTTATGCGCTGTTTGCCGGCTTCCCAACTAAAACAGTCAAGTGGCGAAAAGCCGCCATATACTTCACCGCTCCCAACACTATGATTAAGAAATAAGGATTAGGTTAAGAAGGAGTAAAGTGTAGAGAAGCTTGTGGATTCAATTAAGTACCAAATCGTACAGGTGTATTCCCGCAAACTAGGCGTTCGTTGAGCCAATATCCGTTCGTACAGGCATGTTCTTGCTGTCACATTTGCAGACGCGTGGCAGTTGGGGGATGTCATGGGGACAACATGTCGTACGATCGTGGCCCGTGGGCGGGCAACAAAATGTAGAATGAGAGGTTAATCGATTTAATGGAATGAAGGAGGTGAGTGATGATATCCTGGAGTGACGGGATGAAGTCGCACACGTGCATCAAAATTCTCCGACGCTGATTAAGCATCAGACGATCACAACCACCACCGTCATAGCTCCAACTACTGATCTTCACCGTGAATCTTTCATCTCTAAAAAGATTCGACTCTGGGAATTCAGGCCACATGTACCTACAGGACCAATTGTTGGCGCCATTAGAAAAATTGATCACGTCTTAGTGATTAATCGCGGGAGCACTTCCCTACGAGCACCATTTCGTGTCTCAGCCAACAAGGCGGCATTGAATGACCACAGAACTTATCGCATCAGCAGAACCAATACCTCAAAATGCCGTGGAACGTGCCAATGTCCCCCACGATAAGGCCCCGAGGCGTTTTATTACAACCGCGGCCATCACCGCATCATAGAGCAGATGATGCTGGGGACTGTGGCATCGCCACGCATGTACGACATTGTATCTCCAGTTCGGAGTACAGGCGCGGGGTAGTAGGCGTTGGGTTCCACGTTGGAACCTTCATAAATTGACGTGTTTTAGACATACTGGAGGTATGTATCATCTGTGAACGCTTTGCGCTATGGAATATCGATGCTATTAGGCCACCAGCTGTGGTGCTCAACTAGACTCCTTCCAAGGATATGAACTACAGTGACGATGCATACGCAAGGGCTCCCAGACCTATGCAGCACCAACATCACTGTGTCGTTTTACCAACTCTCTGTGACCGGTACTAAACCGTATCAAGGAAAAGTGAAGATGTTGGGAGATGGTGGTTGGATCCTTCCCAGTCATGTCTTTCTGTTCCGTTACACTTCCGCTCAGTCGGCCATCTTGTGGTGGGTACGAACCAATCTGCAGTATCATTTCCTTGACTATATGTCACAGAATATTCCTGATTTTTTATTAATTTGGGTTCAGTGGACGACGACGGCGATGGGAAGGACACCAATACGCTGGGCTAGGCCATAGGTTGAGGTATTAAGATGGTGCTGCACCTCTTACTATGCGGTGCATCCGACTTTATTTGCTCTGCAGTAACTTTACTCCTCACCCGTAAGTCTCATTTTCACTGGGGCCTATCTTTCTTATTTGGCAAGTGGAAATAGGCACGTCTGACTCGCTGCATGCAGTGACAGCATTCATGGATACCAATCTAGAGGTCAAAACCCACGACTGGGTTGCCGACGATGGATCACTTCGACTCGAACTCGCATCGAATGTCAGTCCCACCAAATCGGACAATGTGAAAGACATATCATCTGCACTCTCGAGCACTAAAAAGAGGGTATCGTTCACCTCGTCTGAGAGCGCTTCTTCACACCTTCAGCGGACGCGATCGACCCTCGGCTTGCACCCTGTCGCGCCCCTCGACCAGGAGCATGATCATGATGAGCGTCAAAAGCTGTTGTGGTCACGAGTTAGGATTGCGCTGAGGGAACCATTCGCGGAATTCTTCGGTACTATGATTCTGGTTCTGTTTGGCGATGGAAGCGTTGCGCAAGTAGTGCTATCGGGAAATAAATCTGGATCATATCAGAGTATCGCATGGTGGTAAGTTCCAGTTTGCTATTGGGTCATTCTCTCGAAGTCAAAGGCTAACAGTCCCAGTTGGGGGATAGGTGTCATGCTAGGTGTTTATGTGGCTGGCGATTCCGGTGGATACCTCAATCCAGCGGTCCTATTCTGCAACTGCTTCTTCAGACAGCTACCGTGGCGAAGATTCCCTATCTACTTTATTGCCGAAGTACTAGGCGCCTTCATCGGATCTGGTATCGTGTATGCCAACTACTACGCCGCTATCGATTCCTTTGAAGGCGGTCCGGGGATAAGAACTGTACCACCAGCTCCAAAAGCCACAGCAGGAATATTTTGCACGTATCCGCAGCCTTTCTTGAGCAATGGCACTCAGCTCATATCCGAATTCGTTGCGAGTGCGATCTTGATGTTCGTAATATTTGCATTGACAGATCGTAGCAACAACGGAGGAGTCAAGGTGAGAACCCGAAAGCCAGACCGTAGATGGTCGCTGACAGATGCAGAGTAGCAAACTGGTCCCTCTATGCCTCCTCTTTCTGGTCTATGGCATCGGTGCCGCGTTTGGATGGCAGACTGGCTATGCAATCAACCTAGCCCGTGACTTTGGGCCTCGGTTGATGTCGTATGCTGTTGGTTATGGTCCGCAAGTCTGGTCGGCTGGTGGATATTACTTCTGGGTAAGCGCCTCGACCATCTGATTAGTCCAAGACAGTGCTGATTGAAAGTAGGTTCCGATGGTTGCTCCCTTCTGTGGTTGCGCTTTTGGCGGATTGTTGTATGATGTTTTCATATACACGGGACGAAGTCCGGTGAATACGCCATGGTTAGGCCTCAAGCATGTTTTCAGCCCTAGCTACGCATTAAAGGCCCGGAGAGAGAGACATCGAAAGGCCAAAGATGAGGGCATTGTGTGAAGATTCCAATTTACGCCTGTACAATAAAAGATAGAATTAAAGATGGATCTTGGAGTTTATCGTGGAATGCAGAGTACATTTAGCAGACGTCTGACAGCGGGAATGGCTGGTAGCAATCCATCAACGCGTCTGTCGAGTGATTCCCAAATCTTGAGCAAATACATGCATCACATTGATGATACAACAGTAATGGTGAAATCAATGATGACGTGAGTGGTGAGAAGAAAGGTAAACCGTCGGGAGTGGATCGGAAGGGAGGCACGTCGCTTTCCGACCATCCCGAATTCGCGTTAGCGCCCTTTGACGCGTGCTCGCCCACGGGTGCATCTGAGCACTTCCACTGTTCCCATTCACACTGCTGCCAATTGCTTCGTCCCAGGCTCATTCTCACCTCCCACCTTCTATTATTTTCCAATACTTTTATTACCGAGCAATGATTGCGTGTACCTACTAAACACTGCCCAAAACCCGCCAAACGCGTCCTACGCGTAACCCGACTTTCGCATTCACGCCCGCACCTCATCACCATGTACCTTCCTAGGGGGCTAATCGCGCACCTGTACCAATCTCTCGTCAAACGGAATCATGCCGCAGCATCGCCTATCCTTGTACTCGTCGGACTCGAGCCCGACGCGCTTTGCGCATGCCGTATCCTTACCGCGATGCTAAAACGCGACTACATACCCCACAAGATCCAGCCAGTTTCCGGCTTCGTAGACCTATATAAAGCGGCAGATGATCTCGTAAAACCTATGCGGACATATTCAGGTGGCAGCGGAGGTCTCGTTATATGTTTGGGGGTTGGTGGCATGGTGGACTTGGAAGAGATGTTTGGACTGGACTTCAATGAAGAGACTGGGAGCAAAGGGACAGGGGATGTTGAAGTCTGGGTCATGGATGCGAGGCGACCATACAATTTGACGAACGTGTTCGACGTGCCTGCTGCAGAGGATCCAGCAACAGGTGAGCTCGTGCGGGACGTACCTGGCGTGGAGAAGGGACAACTTCCGCAGTCGTATAGGTCCACAAAAGGAGGAGTGATAGTCTTCGATGATGGTGATATCGAGGAAGAGATGAAGAAAGAGAAGGAGGCATATTGTGGGCTCAGCGAAATGCCGGAGGTGGGAGATGAGGATGAGGATGCGGACGGGGATGAAGAAGAGCATGCATCAGGGGAAGATGATGAGGAAGAACCTCCAGTATCAGGTCAGAAAAGGAAGTCCTTGGGCGAGGATGATGATGACGATGAGGACATGGATGACGATGAGCGTCCATTTCAGCGAAGACGAAGCAACTCAGTGCGTCCACGCCGGTTCAGGTCAGAATCATTGCTAACGTCTTGATAGGGAGGATCAATACCATCACCGCGTGAGAGGCGGCCACGGCACGGACTCAGGATTCTTGATGGATCCTCAGACTTCTCTCGAGCAGGGTCGCGGAGTAGATCAACATCGCCAATCGTTGCGGCCCCGAAGAAGCAATCCATGAAACAGCTCCGCCAACAATTGCGAGATCGAAGAGAAAGGTACGACCAAATTATTGCTAATTACTACGACGGTGGATCTTCTTACTCGGAACCGGTTTCTTCGCTTGTGTATTCGCTAGCATCTGAGCTCGGCCGAGAGGACAATGACCTTCTCTGGAATGCCATTGTCGGTGTCAGCAGTTTGGAGCTCTACGGAAAGACAGGAAATGGCATTGGTCTCAACCCACTGTCAACAGCAGGAGGCTCATCGGGCTGGAACGGTGATCGAGGAGAGCGCATCCGCGGTGTTCTGCGAGATGAAGTCCGTCGCCTCAACCCCATGGATGCCAAAGACTTCGCCCGCGAAACAAGCATGGGCGATTCAACTGGTGTCATCCCGACCAGTGCCCGATCTCCAACCGACAAATCAATACGCCTATCTCCCGAACCTCGTTTCCTGCTTCTCCGACACTGGAGTCTATATGAAAGCATGTTACACTCACCTTACCTCTCTGCCCGCCTGCACATCTGGAGTGACGCAGGTCGACGACGACTTGACAAGCTGCTCGCAAAAATGGGCGTTAGCCTCACCCAATGCAAGCAAAACTACACGCACATGGACATGGAGCTGAAGCGCGGGCTGCGTGAACGTCTTCTACGTTTCGCGCCTCATTACGGACTCGACGGCCTTGTCCCCCCCGCTCCCCGCAGCAACGACTCCAAAGACGGATGGGGATTTGTGCGCTTTTGGGGCTGGAAAGCATGCTTATCCGCCATCGACACATGCGTGATTCTCGGCGCCATCCTCGAAGTCGGCGACGCAAAGTCCCTCACTGCATCTGCCCTGGACTCCTCAAACTTCGTCGGCACACAAGAAAACAACGAGGAAACGCCTGTTAACTGGCAAGAAAACTCTGCCCAAGAACACATCACCGCACGCTTCTGGACAGCCTACGATGCGCTCAACGACATCGATCTCCTTGTCGACCACATCCACACAGCCCAGTACCTCCACAAAGCTATCCTACGCACCGGTACCGCCCTAATCGAAAAGAAGCAGATCCGCCACCTCCGCGCTTTCCGCATGGCCGTTGTAAAAGAAGGTCCAGACGTCCAACTCTTCACTCATCCCGGCGCCCTCACTAAACTCGCGCTCTGGATCGCAGAAGCGATCGTCGAACTCAATGGTACGAAGAAAGGCAAAGGCTCCGAGCTCGTAATGGCAGGCCTCGACGAGACAAGGGGAATGTACATCGTCGTCGGTCTCGGCGGCGGCGGAAACAACAGCACTGCGCATACAACGCGTGAACGACTCGCTAAACGCGACGCGAAGCTCAAAGCTAAAGAAGCGAAGAAGATGGCTAAACTCACAGAGAAGCAGAAAAGGAGGGAGAAGAGGCTTGCGCAGATGGAGAGGGCGGGTGAAGATATCCTCTCTAATTTCTCGGAGTCTGAAGAAGAGGAGGATGAAGAAGAAGAGACTGAGGAAGAGGACGATGATGATGACGACGACGAAGAGGCTGAACAGGCGAGAGGCGCGGGGCGGAATCGTTTTGGGCAGGCTTTTCGAGATGTCGTGGATGAGATGCACGGGAAGGTTGGCGTGAAGCAGGATAGCTTTGAGGCATGTGTGATTGAGGTTCGGAAGGAGGATTTGAGTGGGTTTTTGGAGAGGTTGAGTATGCAGGTTGTGGTTACTGGGGCAAGGCCTGCGGCGTAAGTTAGGAAGCCAGGCGGGTTGTTTGATCGTTATTTAGGGCATTGTCTGCGTGGCGTTTCGTAAGTGGCGGATGGATTGGGATTACGACTCTAGGAGGGATGATGGGGGTGGAATGGGGTTTTGATGTAGTGTCATGTCATGTCGTGTCGTCCTCTGCAAGCGATGGATTTTTGGATGTATTGGGCATAGCATAGGGGCATTTATAGTGGAGCATGCGTGCGTGCGGAAATCGTATTTCTTACTTCTTTATTCAATCTCCGTCAAGGTGCCGCTACAGGTGACTGCCGCATAGGACTCGATTTAACTCGTGCTTAATGCAGCGTCTCAGTATGTCTGCCGTTGAAGGCCCCCGCCAATATGTACACCACATCAACCAACCTCGAGACCGGAAACAGATAGTAAATGAAGCGTTAAAGATGCGGCACACTCAAACTCGCCAACAACAAATTCACGATGCTGAACAGACCTTCGCCGAGGATAAGCCCGCTAGCGAGAACGATGATGGGTGTTTCACTTCGACCTTTGTACTTGCGCCACCAGAGGCTGATTAGGCCGCCGATTGTACGAGCGAGTGTGAAGGAAGGTGTGTTGTACATGCCTGGTTCAATATCAGCACACACGTCCATTCATGAGGGGTTCTGTGAGTTGAGAGACTTACCAACAGCAACCGCAATCCCTCCTGGAATAAAGTCAATCCACCACCCACTCAACCCATTCCTCTTCCTCGTTGTGCCCCACACCCTCATCGCAGTGCCTACCGCGAAGATGACAGCAGCGCCGCCAGCCCACTGCTTGACCATAGGCGGCAGACCCTTCCCCGTAACGAGCCTCGCAGTAAAGATCCACACATACCCCGTCGGCACCTCAAACAAGCCCCCAGGGATAGTATACACTTTGGTGTACAACTTATAGACACCCGCACTCAGCACAGCACCTACTGCACTCCCAATCATCTGTCCCCAAAACTGCGCATTCGGCGCTGCGCCAAGGAGGTGTCCACATTTTAAATCCTGCAGTAAATCTCCCGCTTGCAAGGCTGCAGACTCGGAAATCGCGCCTGCGAGGAGATTGATGATGACTGCGTTCTTGGCGTTGGGGCCGGTGGTGGGCGTTACGAGGGCGAAGACAAGTTGTGTGAGTTTAGAGATACCGGAGACAGGATTCAAGTCTGTTTCACCAAGGGCGCGCACTCCCATTATGGAAAGAAAGAGGGAGAGCACGAGTGCGAGGATAGTCAGTGGGAAGGGGATTAAGTTCGGGAAGGAGATGTGCACGCCGGCTATGCAGAGGGCGAGGGAGAGGACCAGACCGATGACAGTGGTGCGAGTTGAGATTAAGTGTTCCGGTGGTGCGTCGGGTTCAATGTCGTCGGAGAGATGATGCTTTACGGCGCTTATAGGGTTTGCGGGTGTTCCGTCGTTGAGTTGTGTATAGGAGGCACTGCGAGTTATGTTGAGTGTAAGGAGTTCTTTCCAGGTATTTGATTTGACGATTTCTTTGGCTGTCGGATAGTATAATTTCCCTACGGCGATGAGAGGTCGGAGAACGAGCCAGCCAAGACTGACGAGCGAGTCTGCGAGCATGATGGCGAGCGATATCCATACGATCCAGCCTTTGGAACCGTTCGTCCAGTCTGATACCGGTCCGGGAGCCCAGCCTTTGTTCTTGGCGAGCGGTGAGAGAACGCCCCAACCTACAACTGCTCCAAGCAGCATGTGCAGTGTTGTGGCTGGTCCCATGATTATACCTTGGCCAACGTATGCGGGCGATGGATTGAGAGTCCAGAGCCACTTGGTCGCTAATGGAAGGCCTAGGATAGGAATATTGTGGAGCTGAGGGATGAAGTAGGAGACAATGGTATATAGCGCGGATCCGGCAAAGGATATAATGAGAAGTCGAATCTTTGCTTTCCAAATACCATCTTCTCCCAGTTCCTGCTCTTGCACCTCTTCATCCTGGTCTACCTCCTCTTCACTCGAAGGGCGCATAGGATAATCTTCAGATGCCGGAGTGGGAGGCTGCAGGAGCCGCTGTGCCTCTGTCGCTGTTGCTTCAGGCTCAGTGCTCCGTTGAATTATATGTTTTGACTTCTCGTCTCCATGCAATACTCTTATCATTAGTGCTGTAGCAGTGCCACTCGGGAACTTGAGCTTTTCCCTGATTATGACTTCACGACGCAGCGGCACGGCGAAAACCACCCCAAAGAAGCATATTCCCACCGACCAGACCATCAAGCGCCATAAGCTGATATCCAAGGGGCCATTCTCCTCCGGGCTCAAAAGATAGTTCAAGGCCGGTATGACGCCAACAAACCCGCATCCGAGAGGCATCGTCCCGACAGATCCAGCGACGGATTGGACGAGCACGTTCTCAACTGGCGTAAACGGGAGCTTGAGGACTCGAGAAATAGTCTTAAAGTACGCGAATCCAATCAAGGCCGAAGGCATCGCCATTCCAGATACCCATCCCGTTTGGAGTCCAAAGTACATGTTCGAAAAGCATATGACTACTCCTATCGCAAGTCCTACAAGCACCCCTCGAAGCGTGAAATTCTGCGGCTGGGACGACCTCTCGGCTAGGTACTTCTTCCTTCCTGATCTTCGGGTCGTGTTTTGGCTGAGAGGCGCGTCTTCATCGTGAACATCTTCGCCATCTGTTCTTTCCCCGCCTCGTGATGATGATCCCCGGTCCGGAGCCATATTGAACAACTCGATGGAGACTTTAGGCGGTATGCTGGATGGCTATGAAGTTGAGTTTATGGTTGTCATTGTAGTATGGAGCAGCTCATGGTGGGTCGATGGTCATGTAGCCACCGATGTGCGGAGTGAGGTCTGGATATGCCGCCGGTTGATGTTGCCGTTGTTTTGTGGGGCTGGCGAATCATTGGTAATCACCAAACGGTAACCTCAACACCACCTCCCCAATCCACAAAGCTCACCTCGAACACCACCAATACCTTCCCTTTTGCAACAAAATCTCCTATACGAGACTCGCCAACCATGAAGTTCTCGGCGGCCCTCCTACCACTCCTGGCGGCTCCATTCGCAGCAGCAGAGCACACCTCCAACTGGGCCGTCCTGGTCGGCACGTCGCGATTTTGGTTCAACTACCGCCATCTCGCAAATGTCCTTTCACTCTATCGCACAGTCAAGCGCCTCGGCATCCCCGACTCTCAGATCATCCTTATGCTACCCGACGACATGGCCTGCAACCCACGCAATGCATTCCCAGGCACCGTCTACAACAACGCCGACCGCGCGCTTGACTTATATGGAGATAATATCGAGGTGGACTACAGGGGCTATGAGGTCACAGTGGAGAACTTTATAAGGCTGATGACGGACCGAGTGCCGGAGGATATGCCCCGATCGAAGCGGTTAATGACGGACGAGCGAAGCAATATTCTGGTATACATGACTGGACACGGCGGGAATGAGTTCTTGAAGTTTCAAGACGCAGAAGAAATTTCGGCATACGATTTGGCAGACGCCTTTAGCCAAATGTGGGAGAAGAAACGGTAAGCAGGAATCCTCCCAAATGCAATTTGAACGCATTGTTGATCAACTCAGGTACCACGAGATCCTCTTCATGATCGATACCTGCCAAGCCAACACCATGTATTCCAAGTTCTACTCTCCCAACATCCTGGCAACTGGATCGTCAGAGATTGACCAATCCTCGTACTCACATCATGCCGATAGCGACGTCGGCGTGGCTGTCATCGATCGCTATACGTACTACAACCTCGAGTTCCTCGAATCCAAAGTTCGCGATCCTACCTCAAAACTTACCATGGGCGAGCTGTTTGACAGCTACGACGAGGACTTGATCCATTCGCGCCCCGGCATTCGATATGATCTGTTTGATAGAGGCGAGGAAGGCGCAAGGTCGAGACGCATTCTGGACTTCTTCGGGAACGCGCAAAACGTGGAAGTTGATACCGGAAGCCAGAGGAACGAGACGCAGTGGCAGGAGGAGCTAGAAGCTATTGAGCGCATGATAAAGGAGGCCAAGAGGCGGCACAACGAGTCCTTGAATGTGCGCCCTCAAGCACAGCACGTTGTCGAAGCGAAACAATCGCAATCTCAGCAGAGCATCATGAAGGAGGGAGCTGCCAAGATCGATGAAGAGGCAGGTTGGGCAAAGCAGGTTATTGGAGCAGCCGCGCTTCTCGGCTGTGCGGGTGTCTGGGCTGCCGGATCTTGGTTCGAATCGCTCTGAATTGCTAAGCCACAAATTCCACGATGATTGCCCATCGTGTGGTACGGACTTCCCGGGAACTAAACACGTGGGTCCTACGCCGCAGCAATGATCCTTCTTCTAGAGCGCTGGCCCGACATACAAGTACGATGCATAAACTTGTAACCAAGATCGCAGAGGGATCGGATGGCTATGCTCCTGAGTTCCGGGATTACAATACACCTTTCTGAGGGAGCGTCCGCGGAAGGCAGCGGGTCTTTTACTAATACGAGGGTACGCGTAATACGAGGCTTTACTGTCCAGCTCGCCACACCTGTGTATGCCACATAACCAGGGTCCAGTGACAAAAGCGAAGGTCTTGGCAATAATAAGCCCGAGAATATGCACCTCTTCACTGTTGTGACAAGCAAGTTGGAATCCATCTCTACGAGCGGAAGTCCCCATAACAGAACCCTCACAAGCCCGCTCTACAGGAAAACGTGCGGGCATCTCTATATGATAGCAAGATGCACGACAAACTCGCCCCACGAACTAGGAAGCGGATCTCTCTAGGTACTAGGACATGTGGGCACTCAAGGTAGGTAGATTATGGGGGAGTTGGCTCTTAACCCCGTGCGCAAATAGGTAGCTGCGAGAGCTTCCCCAGGGCCTACCTGAGCTTACACGCTTGCGAGTTGCGTCATATATTTTGATTAGTCCTACGCTTTTGGAATTCAAGTGCCCCCGCATAATGTTCTGTTTAATTAATGACTGGGGGATCTACGCTAGGATTACACGCTCTAGCATTGCTATTGGCGGGCAGACAATTATTTCGTTTCGCTCGTGTGTTTCAATGCCCGCTGCTCTATGTTTGTGCGGGGCTTCTTCGATAACTAGGCCATCTTTGTGTGGGCATAAAAGGCTTCGTTGGTTACGTGCACGGCATACCGGGAGTCAAGGACCATGCTGATTGCAGTAGAGGGCTCGTGATAAGGATACTCCGACTACCTGGGTATTGGTGAAAAACATCGGTATAATGGCGTCATTCTAGTACAGGTTCGATCAATAATCAACCCGACTCCGATGTTTGAAGAAAAAGTAAAGAAAAAAGCGGCATTTTGGCTCTATTTTCTTTGACGATGAGGGTAAATCCACCGTAAGTGGTCAAATGTGGCACATCTATAACGAAATGCATGAGGGACAACAGTATTTTATCGGAAGCGAGCAGTTATCCTTCCACCATACAAAACCCTATACTAACCAGATTAATTATCGCTGTACTGGGAATATCCTTGGCATCGTTATTAAAGGGCTCTCTACTGTATAGTACCACCGAGGCCAAGCTGAATGGAGTAGATGTTCGACATGCATATGGCCAACTTGCACGGAACTGGACGTAATTGAGCACTTGTGGATAGGTATATCAAGGCTGAACTCTCCCCCCCCAGAAGTTATGGATGTTTTCACCCTTACCTCGGCCCAGTTAAATTTACCTATACATTAGTTTGTCCCATTATTCCATTCATTTTTATCGTTTCAATCATTCGGTTCTCTGGTGCCCCCAAAATGGCTGCACGAACCTTTCTCTCTGCCCTCGCTGTCACTCTCAGCTTGACTGGCTCCCGGGCCCAGGGTGCCACTCCGTCAAGTTACACGGATGACCAAGGCATCGTATTCTCTCAGGTCACTCAGCCGAATGGGTTGAGGTTCGGTATGTCGTTGCCCGCGGAGGGAAGCGATTGGATTGGTAGGATTGAGGCGCCTAGTACCGAGGGTTGGGCAGGTTTGGCAATGGGAAGCAGTATGATCTCTTCTCTGCTTCTTGCTGCTTAGCCAAATGGGAACGAAATTGTCAGTTCGTTGAGGAGGGCGGTAAGTTTGATATCACTTCCATACTATGATTCTGTCATATCCAACGAAAAGTTCTGGCATCTTGATAGACCGATTATGCTAGTCCTCCGGTCTACACTGGACCATCAAGCCTTAGGACAATCTCCAGTTCCGTCAACGCGACCGCTTTCACCTACACTTTCCTCTGCCAAAACTGCACAGACATTGGCCCCATATCTTTCGAGTCTACTTCTGATACGTGGCCTATCGGTTGGGCTATGTCTAACAGGAGGCCCACTACTCCTGGTAGCCCTTCTAGCGCCCTCACTTCTCACATAGGTGTTGGGCAGGGCATCCAGGTCATGACTCTATCCTCAGCTCGATCTGCCAACTTCTCTAGGTGGGCTGCGCTCGCTTCCAACTCCACAACCCCCCCCCCCCCCCCCCCCCGGCACGGGCTCTGGTGGCACCAACGGAACTCAACCCGTGTTCAACGGTACCGTCACTACTGCAAATACTACTTATGATTACATCGTGGTTTGAGGCGGTGGCTCTGGCATCATAACAGCTCAAAGGCTTGTAGAGACCGGTAAGACGGTTCTTCTCATCGAGCGTGGCAGGGCTTCGTTCTACAGCTCGGGTGGTAACCTCACCGTCCCATGGAACAACACTCTCACCATCTACGACGCTCCGTACATGGCTGGCTATCTTTATGGCTACCCCGGAAACGATGGTTTGTGCAGTGACACCCCCAGCCCGGCTGGCTGCATACTGGGAGAGGGTACTGCTGTGAATGGTATGGTTTTCATTAGGCCCCCGACTGTTGACTTTGAGAACTGGCCTGCCGGATGGAACTGGCCTGAAGTGGAGGCTTCTGCCGATCGCTTCTACAAGAGGAACCCTGGTAACACTTCACCTTCAGCTGATAGAAAGTATTATGACTTCGCTATCTGGGATGTGTTTTCTAAGAACTTTGATGGTGCGGGATGGACTCAGGTCGACATCAACGCCGACCCTAATGCGATGTCAGGGCTTTGATGCTACTCGCCCAGGAGGGGCTGAGTCATGTGATGCGATCCCTAGTATATATATCGTCTGGGAGGCTAGGCTTAGCGAGCAGTAATTCGTTCTGTCCTATACTAAATAGTATACTATTATTCTTTATTAAGGCTTAACGTAGAGATAGGGGTTTACTAAATTACTAAAACACTAAGACTAGCCTAAAACTCTAGATATCTTCTTTCTTATAATAGATTTTTCTATAATTTTTAAATAGATAGAAAGCTATAACGTATTCTACTACTAAATAGCCTAAACTACTAAATAGCCTAAAATTCCTTAGTAATACTAACACTATCTTTAACGCAAAAATGCCTTAATAATACTACTCTAAATAACTCTAATATAAAGGCAGACTATAGCTTACTCTTGCTATAACGTATTCCACCATCGAACCGCCCACACCATTGAACCACTCACGATTCCTTGGCAACACCAACTCCATCTTCAACGCGAAAATGCCTCAACAACAAAGGTCTGAACGACTGCAACACGAGGGCAGACTATAGCTTGCCCTTAACGCATATAATAGAGGCCAATTTGAAAGCTATTAAAGCGCTGCTGCAGCCTTTAACGTCAAGCCTCGTGTCCTTCCTGAACGCGCCAGAGGAATACCTTTTTGACCAGAAACAGTACCGAACCATTCAAAACTGTCCCCGACTGAGCAGGAGACACTCGTCTAATACATCCTTAACCTTGATTCGCGAGGATTCGCGCCTACGTTGGGTGAAGTATCAGATATGGCGAATAAACTATTGCGCGAGCGGGGTAGTGAGAACGTGGGCATTAACTAGGCAGCACAGTTCGTAAACCGTTTAGAATAGTTATGAACAGTTTGGAACCATTTAAAGGACCGTCAGAGGGTAAAATAGGAAGATCCTGAGGTGGCTAGCGCGTGGTTTAAGCTTGTGCGGGACACTAAAGCGAAGTACGGCGTACACGATAATGATATACACAACTTCAATGAAACTAGCTTTTAGATGGGTGTTATTAGCTCTATGAAAGTGGTTACTAGCTTAGAGAAGTGAGCAAGGCCTACAACGGTTCAGCCAGGTGATAAAGAGTGGGTGACGGATATCTAGAGTATATGTTTAAATGGTATATTCACCCTACTATTTATTATATACAAAGGACACGTCCACATCTCTTTATGGTACTAGGAAGCTAATATACTACGTAATTAGAAGCTCTTAGTCTCAGAGAATAGATGGACGACTAATGAGCTTAGTCTCGCGTAGTTAAAGCACTTTAACGCGCATACAAAGGTGAGAACTGTTAGCGTCTATCAGTTACTAATTTTAGATGGCCATAAAAGCCACCTAAATTAAGATTTTAAGGATTATTGTTAAGACAATAAGATCCTTGCGCTCTATATGCTACCGCACTCGTCACACATCCTCTAGCTGCTTGATGTGGTGTTATTCTCACCACTTAAGCGCAAGTACTCTAAGATCGTTTAGGGCTTAGCGTAATAGCGCGTCTTTTACATTAATAAGGAAGCGTTCCTACTAGCCTTTAAAGACGCGTTTAAAAGCGTATTTACGGTTCAGAACTGTTAAAAGGCCTTTGAGGCAACAGGGCTAGTCCCTCTAAACGCGTAGGTAGTGCTTGATCGCCTTAATGTGCGTATACGCACCCCGCTAGGACCCTACCACCAGAGACGCCATGGCTATCAAGGACTCTAAGTAATACACGCGAATTTAGCTCTTAGTTAAAGTTTGTACGTGATTCTATTACTTGATCACTATGGACGGCGCAGGGTAGGCTTTCACAGCTCATCAAAGGTGCTAAGTTGGTGCTGCATAGTACTGCGCTTATGAAGTCGCGCATTAAAGACCTTGAAAAGCAACTTAAGGTGATAACTAAGCGTAAAACATGCAAGCGTAAGTATATTTAGAAGGGTAGTACTATAGAGTATGGTCCTACAGCAGACTAGAACAGTTCTAAACCATCAGGAACGGTTTAGAACCGTAAAAGGGCGAGGGTGGAGGGTGAGGGCGAGGTGCGACAATCGCGACAACCAGGTGTTCGGCGCTGTGGCAACTGCGGTAAGACTAGGCATAACGCGAGAACTTGTCAAGCTAATGAAGAGGGTTCTTCTGAGTTGGAGGCTAGTACTCAGTATATATTTTTAGATAGCGATGCGGACGATAATGATGATGCAGTTGAGTGAGTTGCTGTTGCCAAGGAATCGTGAGCGGTTTGATGGTGTGGGCGGTTTGATGGTGGAATACGTTATATGATAAAGGCTAATTTAATAGCTATTAATATGCTACTAAGGCCTTTAATATTAAGTATCGCATTCTCTCTTAACACGTGAAAGGAATACTTTTTTAACTAAAAATAGTACTAAACTATTTAAAACTATCCTTAACTAAAAAGAAGATAACGTAAAGCACCACTGAGACGGCCACTTTTGCTTGGCAAGGAAAATCAAACTGTATTATCTTAATAACAATTTAAATATAAGAGATATTAAGCTGAAATTTTAAACACGGATATATATAATATAGATTAAAAGGATTATAAAAAAATATTCTAGAATTTCTAATAGCTTAGTAAGCTATATAGGTATATAGAGAATTCTAGGCTACTTTTAGTATACAGCGTATAAATACCTACTACACTAGCTAAATAAGTTATAATAACTTTAGAGCTAGTTTATATATATATAATACACCTATTAGCACTAAAATTTTAGCGTGCAGCCTAGACCTATTAGAGAATTAGCGTAGAGAGGGTAGAGATTCCTAAAATTAGAAAAATATAATTAAATATTTTATCTAGCTAGATATTCTTACTTCTTTTCTTTTAACAAAGTTTATATATATATATAGTAGTAGTATAAATAGTTAGCTATAAGAAAATAGCTTATATAAGCTATATTATAAGGCAGTGTTAGAATTTTTATCAAAACCTACACTTCTTAAGCTAGATCTTTTAGTTTTATAGGTATTTACTTACTTTAAACTTATATATAGCTTTATTTAGTATATAATATAGTCCTCCTAAGAAGGAAGTAAAGATATCTAATATATATAACTTTATTTAGAAGGTTTTCTAATTTTTCTTACCCCCTACCTTAC
>ML977020.1:340440-367442 GCA_010015675.1 Byssothecium circinans | reverse complement strand
ACGCTGAAGTAGGTGGAAGGTGCACAACAAGGTGTCGGTAGATCGGTGTGGACGGGGGTAGTATGGCTACTTGTTCGTATATAATGATAAAGTAGATGGAGTTAGGCCGGGCTCATAACTGTTGGACAGTAGAGACCCGAGAGGATGCGATGAGAACGTGATGAATTGTGTGTGGAGCAGTGTAGCTCAGGAGAGGCGACTATATAGGCAGGAGCCGACGCTAAGCCGGAACGGTACTGAACCGTCCGGAACAGTCAAGTACTGTTCAGTCCAACATGAGGCCTTATATAGGATATACGCCATGTTCTAGACATTCACGAGTGCTGCCATTGAAGACGCGGGCTTCAATCGTGCAGTGAAGAAAGCTGCAGAAGTCGGTCGCGCCTTCAACCCAGGATAGTCACTACGACAGACAAGTGAAGATCGCGGGGCTTGATGTGGGAGCGTATCGCCACCATCCTTCACAGATATTGCCTTCGAAAGCGAAAGTTTGAAACATGTAGTGAAGAAGGCCGCAGACGCCGTTCGCGCCTTCACCGTACACAAGTCATCCAGGTACGCGAGTGAAATCACGAAGAATGGAAAAAGAGCAAATGCATCATTAACGCCCCATTGTCACGTTATCACGCCCTCAAAACTGAGATTGAATGCGCAAACAGCTAGAGTAGCTAGCCTCTTTCAATAACACGATTGAAGCTCTCAAACGTAATGGTATTCCCAGTACACGGGCGCAACCAACCAACCCGAGGCCCCTGTCTTTAGAAACGAGAATTGCAACAACTTCAGGGAGATGAAATGGCATGAAAGCCACAGATATATGAAGCGTGTTTGCTGTGAGGTGATTGCTCATGTGGTTGGTGAAGGATTTGTTGAACGAATCCTACAACGAAATCTCAAACACACACAAGTGAAGAATACTACAGTCCACCCATAAATAAGCGCACTCTCATAGATTCGTTAATACGAGGGCCGTAACCAAAATGTACTTGATACTCGTCGCAAATAGCAAAAATAACGCGAACACTCAAATTGAGGATATCAACTACGCAATCAAACTAAACGATAGATCAAACCCCAACTCAGCTCAACTCAAATCCAACACCACCCTCCCCTTCACCCCCTGCCTCTCCATCTCCCCAAAAACCTCAGTCAACTTCTCCATCTTCTCCACCCTATAGTGCGTCTTCACAATGCCCCTCGCCGCAAAATCCAACGTGTCAATCGCCTCCTTCCGATTCCCCACCGCGGACCCCACAATCTGCACCTCCTTGACCGCAATCAGGCCCGGAAAAGCGCCCTTAATCGGCACGGGTTCGCCCTCGGGGATCCCGACGCACACGACGCGGCCTCCGAAGCGGAGAAGCGCGACCGAGGATGCATAAGCCGCGTTGTTACCCGCAATGACGAGTACGGCGTGTGCTCCGAGACCGTTGGTGAGGGCTTTGACTGCGGCCTCTATGTCGGGGGTTCCGTCGATGGGGATGAAGTGCTCGGCGCCGCTTTCTAGGACGATGTCTTTCTTCGACGAGTGGTCGATGCCGATGACGCGGTTGCCGATTGCACGGGCGGCGAACTGGACGGCGATGTGGCCGAGACCGCCGCCTGCACCGGATATGACTACGAAGTTTCTGATCCTCTGTGTTAGGGGCTGTATGCAAGAATGATGGGGTTGCAAGATGGAAAGAAGACGTACCCGGCTTCAGCACCACTTTTCCGTAGCGCGGAGTAGACTGTTACTCCGGCACAGAGCAGGGGCGCTGCGGCGGCGGAGTCGAGTCCGTCGGGGATGGGCGTTACGTAGTTTGCGGGGGAGACGACGTATTGTTGGAATGTGCCTGGGGTGTAGTATCCTGAGATTTTCTGATGGAATGTTAGTCTGAACTCACGTATTCGATCGGTACAGTATCCCATCCCATTCCATGCCCGTTCCATCCCATCCCCTTTAACACTTCCCACGACTCTCTCCACTCACCGCCATCGCCCTCATATCTCATCCCCTCCCCCAAAAATCGTAGAAGAAAAGAAATAACTCACCCCATTGAAACAATTAGCATCAAACCCGGCTCGACACGCCTCACAAGCCTCACAAATCCCCGCCATCCACTTAATCCCCACCCTCTGCCCCAACTTCACCGCCGTGCCCTCCGTCCCAGGACCCATCTTCACAATCTTTCCCACGCCCTCATGGCCGCCGACTTGTCCAGCTTGCGTGGGGAAGGGAAGGCTTTTCCATGAATTGAGCATGATGCCCATGTCGGAGTGGCAGACACCCGAGTGTGTTCTATAGTTCGGATGCGTTAGAGGGGATGTGGATATACCTAGGTATAAAGAGAAGGGGAGAGAGAGGAGATCATACAAATTAACCAACACCTCGCCCGGCCCCGGTTCAGGAACCTCCAGTTCCACGACCTTCGTCGAGATGGTCCCCGGCTTATCGTAAACAGCGGCTTTATTCTTCTTCGGTATTTCCATAGTAGACGTCGACGCCATGACTGACACGTCTCTCAAAAGAAACCGCAGATCGGGAGGGTTTCGGGGTAGGACGGGGTCGAGGGCCTCACTGCTCCGAGATCGATAATATCAAGTCCTTTGGCCTTAAAGAAATAAATTCGCGTCGAGCGTCGCCAATAGATTTCTCTTTAATCGCGGGAGAATAACGAAAAGGCTTCTAGCAGAGCGTAGCGTCTGGTATATGCCTCTCCTTCCCTCTCCTTTCCTCACCGTCACGGCACGCTCGAAGATATCAGACACCGACGTCGACCAAAGACGGCGTAAGTCCAAAGGGTGTCCAGTCCACCCGTCCTAACCCGACGCTCTTGTTACCGCAGTCTCCAAGACAGTAAAGCAGTAGATAGGGTTCCGCAGCACCCAAGTTAACAACCTATGCTATGCTATCCAACAGGAAACATGCAACGACGACAAAACTCTATAAAAAAATGAAAATTTAAAGAACCTCACACCTCGTGCGTCCCTCCAACCACTACATATATATACTTCCCGCAATCTCCCCCTCCCCGCAGGACCCGCACGGTGACCAGGCCTTGTTCACATAACCCGCCCCTCCCCCCAAAATTTCCCAATCAAACTGCCGCGAGACAGATATAGTTTCATAACCTCGGTGTCTCTCGGTCTCCTGTCTACCATACAAAGGTACCGTAAAAGGTCGGACGGATACCGCCCAGCCGTGGAGAAGCTAGCAGCTAGCTTGTGACGCGGGGTAACGCTATGATTGAGGCCGCGACTCGTCCAAGCTGACAAGAACGGCGGGAGTAGATACGAGAAAAGGGCCGTTTTGGACTGCCGTCATGTACAGTACAGTACCATTCATTCTTCCGACTGTGAGCCCGCCACCACCCAGCCATGCATTCAATTTGATTCAAGAATCCGTGAGAAAGGTAGAAAGCCCATCAAGGCGATTCCATAAGCTCTGACTACAAGTACATTCCTTTTTTCCAGTGATATCTTAATCATCCATCTAGCATATGAAGTCCAGGATATTTCCGCCCGCCCAGCGGCTTTGTGAACGCAGTGAAAAAGGTAGGGCGCTATGGTATTGTACAACGACTGGACAAATAATGCCATATCGTGCGGGAGAAAAGAAAGATCCACGTCGCGGGAAAGACGTCAGAACACTGTTATATAGAAGGGGGATATAGAAAGGATGAAGACCCACCTAAACAGATTCCCGGTGACTCCCCGTCCGTGACAGAATTTTTACTCATTCTCCTATGCATATATGCCGTGTCATGCCACATAAATCCATTATGATGGTGCGAGCACCCATTATACCGGTGAAGGAAAAGACAGAAGAGTAGAAAAGAAAAGGAAAAGGGTATAAACGAAGCGCAACACAAGCCTTTTCATTCGGCCTGGTTGGTGCAGAACTGGCTAGCGAGCAGCTCATCGGCACTTGGACGCTTTTCATGGTCGATGAGGAACGTTTGCTCGAGAAACGCGCGAGCGTCATCACCAGCGTTGTCGGGCATGGTTGGGCTGGCGTCCTTGGAGACGCCAATCTTGAAAATGGCTTGGAACTGATCGCAGTTTGGGTGTGGGTGACTGCCCGTGAACATCTCCACGATAAGGCAGCCCAGGGACCAGATATCGGCTTTGCGAGTATATGCGGTCTGTCGAACCACCTCGGGTGCCATCCAGAAGACAGAGCCTTGGAGTGAAACGCGCTGGTTTCCTTTTTTGCCGCTGATCAGACTCGAAGTTTCCACGCGCTTCGAAATACCGAAATCAGAAATCTTAACAGCGCCCTTATTGTCGACAAGAATGTTGGCACCCTTGATGTCGCGATGGATAATGTCCCGTGAATGAAGGTACGATAGACCCTGTAGAATCTGGCGGACAAAATTCTGGATGAGAGATTCGCCCAATGGTCCGTAGTTGACCAGCATGGTAGCGACGGAGCCACCGGGAACGTATTCGAGGAAAATGTTGAGATGGTTTTCGTCCGAGTTGGATCCAAGGTACTGCACGATATTCTTGTGCTTGAGGTCTCGCAAGAGCCCAATTTCGTGCTTCAAGGCTTCGACCATATTCGTCTTCCTCTGGTCCATCTTTGTAGCGCTTGAGGCTGAGGGAAGTTCGACTTGCTTTACAGCCATTAGCTCTCCGGTGACAGCGTGGAGAGCGAGATACACGCTTCCAAAGGAACCTTGACCGATCAGAGCTCCCTTCATGTACTTGACATTCTCCCACGAGTCTTGCTCTAGGTAGTCTGCAAGCTCATCGTCATACTCCTCACCATCTTCAGCAATAGCTGCGGAGAGGCGCTTGTTGAGCGAGTCGCCATTTTCGGTGTTGCTAGTACTACTGCCAGCAAGACTGCTGCCGCCGTCGTCAAAGTACGATTGCATAGCTGTGTTGCCTTCGGGGTCCGTAATAGAGACGCCATCGGTGGCGCTGTCACCGCCAAAAGAGACGTATGACTTTCTGTTGGGCTCCAGAGGGGATTCCTCCTCGAGTGGCTCAAGGACAGAGGAGGCTACTGAATCGCGGTAACCCGACTGCGAGGGTAGACCAAGTCTCAAGACCGAAAGAGGGCGCAGTGGCCGGGCTTGATTTCCGCCCTGCAGCCAGTTGTCGGCGATGGAGGGCAGAGGAGGCGCATCCTTCAGGCTGGAAGCCACGCTGAAGTTGGAAGCCATGGACAATCGAGAAGCTGCACGGCTGAGCCGTCGAGATCGTCGGATGGACATCCGAATCGTCTTGTCGATATCGCCCTTTTCGACATCCGGGAAGTAGGACGTGAGGTCGGAGGTAATGAGCTCACTGGGCGGTCGAGCACCATAGAATTGCTTCAGTTTGCGGGCCTTTGCAGCGAACTGTGGTGACTTTTGAGCCGGGCCCTCTAGATCCTTGGCCGTAGAATGTATGTGTCGTTCCCGCTCGCGAGCCGAAGAGGGCGATAACGGATAGCTGACGGCGGCTAGTGACTCCCCGGTGATCTTCTGAATCTTGTCCTTACTTCTTTCACTTGTGGGCACGAAAATGTTTTGGTTTTGTTGAAGATTTTGCTGCTGGTAGATACCAGCCGCTGTCTTCAACTGGTCCTCCTCTGGTTCACCCGTGTGGATTTTGCGGAGTATGAGGCGGCCTCTTTCATGGCGGTTGGCGTCTTTGCACAGACGAACGAGCTCAATGTCACTTAAACGGTAGCACAAAGAGGCATTAGGTTCGCCGCCGTCTAAAACGTAGAAGCAATATGCCTTGACGTGGTTTTCGTTGAGCTGAGCCTTTCGCAGCGCCTTGAGCATGATCTCATCAGCCGTCTTGCAACTCTCGATATTCACCACAGATGACCGGCCTGAGTCGTAGATGACCCGAATCAAAGCCTTATCCGAGGGGAGTATTGCGCTGTTGGTGGCGTCAATACTATGTCCCGGTCGGTGATGTGTGAATCGAGCGGTCTGAGGTGTCTCGGTGGGTGTTGTCCGCTGGTTCCTGCCGTACCGAGAGACATTTGCGGAACTATTTGAAGCACTGTAGGGCTGACTCGAGTACGGTGATGCAGACTTTGCGATATCCTTGGGGCTGTTGATTCTGTTGTAGCGCTGGGGTTGCAGGCTTCGGTTGTCTTGATCAACCATGGGGGAACTGGGTCGCGATGGAGATCGTGTCCCACTGTATGAGTAATTAAAGTCCGAGTTTGTGATTTGGCGGGACATTCGCTTCTCAGAGCGCGAGGAGCCGGTTGTGGGCATGGAGCGGGCGGAGTGGATGACGGGGCGGGGCGAGCCAGAGGATGGCGGGGTGTAGGCTGCACTGTCTAGCATGGCGAGTGATTGCTGGACACAAATTAGGCAACTACATATATAGCGGATATTAGAAAGCGTACCCTATTAGACATCCGTCTTGAAGCCTTTCTGTACTCCTTATTCCGGAGCTGCTTCGCCTGCGAGCCGATACGGACGCGGTCGCCCACCTTCTTGATGCCCATATCTTTGAGATGGGCCTGGTCCATCTCCATGAGGTTTTCGCCGTTGATGTTGTTTTCTAGGAGGGTCAGTAAAGCACAGCTGTGGTGTTTGGGGCAGCATACGCTTGAACAGCTCAACATATTGGGCACAGTTGATCCGTTTGAGCCAGTCGCCGACTTTGTTTTCGTCCCAGTGCCTGCACACGTTAGCCGACTGGCATGCCTGCTGTCTAATTTTCCCATACCGTATTGCGTCTGGGGCATCGTAGGCTTCCGAGAATTCCGACTCGGTGGGCGAGGCAATGAGTGAAGTGTCGGGGCGTGAGCTGGAGCCATGGGTACGGTAGCTCTGGGCGCTGGAGTTGTACTGGGCTGAGGTCTGCGAGGAGGATGAGCCCAAGGAGGGAGGCACGTAGGCCGGTTTCGATGCGAGCATAGCCATTATGAGGGAGGAGGGAGGTGTGATGGGTGCCTGGGGGGTTATCGACCACTGCAAGCGGGCTGTCAGATGTGAGGGGCAGGTTTGTCACTGCCTGTCCGGTACAAGACGGTTGTGTCAAGCACGCATGGTGGGGTTCGTTCGTGGACTAAAGACAAATAATGAAGCGGATGCGTCGGGCAGACTGCTGGGAGAATGCGGTGGGAAGTGCAGACAGTTCGTCCAGGAGACCTCGAGTGCCGGCGAGGTGCAGTTGTGAGGTTGCACAGCAGCGGTACGTGTTGGAGCAGAGCAGCAGCGTCACGTCACGTCAGCGGTCGCGAGGTAGAGGGGTGTGCCGTGGACGGTTTGCTCCAGCGAAGGAGGCAGTCGGAATATAGTATGGAGTGTGTATGATGAAGTGCTCCTGAGCGGTGGTGATTCGGACGGACTGGTTGTTCGTATTTGGGGCGGCCGGGGGGCAGGTTGGGGAGATAGAGGTTGAGTTGAAAGGGTCTTTATTATCGGGGGCTCTAGCGGTGGAGAGGTGGCAACAGCAGCGGCGCTTGGTGGGAGCAGACAAACACGCAGCGGTCTCACAAGTCGAAACAACAAGAGGGCGCATTTGAAAGGTTGCGTAGAAAAGGCGGCCTGGTCAGGACTCAGGAGGACGATGGGACCGCTGAGTGAGAAGGCGATGCAGCGAATGACGAGGCAGCACGCCACGCTCTGAAGCATTAGCCGTCTCAGAACGCCAGACCCAGGCATGTCTATCCGCGCCGAACCACCCCAGTGCCCCAGCGCGCTGCAGCATTGCAATTTATTAATGAATCGTGAATTAACGACCGTCAGCGTGCTGAGGCTGTGAGCTTCACTCCATCGTCATCCATTATTGTCATTATTCACTGTCATTCAGACCTTTTGCATGTTGGCTCACTTCATTCCTATCTGACGACAGGCGATCCTCACCCTCTGCTCTCCAGTGTCTCCACATAGAAAAGGGTACCCTGGTCCATGGCATCAAGACTCAACAGCAATATCCGGAGACGCGCCCTCTTACCTCTCACGGATTCCGTCTCAATGCTGCCCCCAACAGGACAGACTCAAACTCTACACCCAGCCGCAGCAGGTGTAGCCGCCACGCGCCGCTTGGCTCGCGACCGCACACCTTTACAAACCTTTACACATGTGCAGCCTCACAGGCTCAGGCGCAGGCTCAGCCGTGGTTGACTTCCAGCTGTGATGGCGGCGCAGGCGGGAGCCCCTGCATTCGCGAAACCGCCGTGCTCGCGCCGCAACTTGATCGACCATCATAATTCACCGTGCACCGAAACAAAGCTGCTGCTGAAACAAACCAGAGCGGCGCGAAATCGCCGTGACTCAAAGAACAACATGACGATGATCGGCACTCTCTTTGTCAAGGACGGACAGTCACAATGACGCTTACAGAGTTGCAGTCTTGTGCTGATGCAACAGTACGGGCAACTTGACAAAGCATTCAATTGCTTGTCCACAAACCTCGCTGGCACATTCGAAAGACTGCTGCGTCCCACATATGGCGGGATGCCGCCTGAGGGGTCCCGGCCCGATAATGGACCATCTCACCGGCAGTTGAGTGGTGAGCCTGCAATGAGAGTGTCGCAGAGCTCCCTTCCGCCATGTCAAAAGACAGGATACACTTGCCGCAAGTTCCAACGTTCATGATTCAAGCCGCAAGGATGAAAGAGCTGACAGAATCCCGCGGCCTTGTTTCTTGGTATTCCCGGATGCCAAGCTGATCGTTCCATCAACGATGCTCTTGCATATGTTCAATCTTTTGCCCGTTTGGTCACGTGCTGGCGCGATTGCAGGTGCGCAAGCTGGCATTATCATCTTGGAGACCTCGGGAAGTCGGTCCAGGCCCCTCAAACCGTTGATTGACGGAAATTTGAGAACGGAGCTCCTTCCGGCGTACACAGAAGAGTTTGGACGTCAGGAGAGCTACGATTCGACGGGTACAGAATATCGTGTATCAAAACATCATGGAGGTTTGAGTATGACAATGCGTTGCGATGACTCCTCAGTGATGAGGTACCTAGCGAAGGTACCTGTTGGACCTGTTCTGATATCTGGACTCTGAAGCGGCTGAGGTAGTCAGGGGCTTTTAATAGATCCCAAGTGACGTCTGGGTATGACGCAATGCCGTCCTGCAGGCCCACTCTCCACTTCCTATTCTCGAGCTCCACCGAACCAAATTCCAGCTTTGTTATATGCACGTGGAACCAGCATTCACCCAGGCAAACCATACATTTTGCATCGTTTGAGCTGCTCATATTTGTTGTTGCTGTTTGCGTGTACCGTCCACCTAGCCTTGTCTCGCCTTCAAGCAACTGCGACCAGGCTGAGGCGTAATCAGCCTGCCTCCTCCCCACTACTATCTTCTATACCTCGCCGTACCTCACGCCAGATCCTCTCCAGCTTCCTGCACGCCTTCATCGCAATATTTTCCACAGCTTATGCGCATACATATGGCCCTGCAGTAGATGCGCCTTTTTGCGCTGCACGCTCATCACCTCTCCAGCCTACACTACGCAATCTGACTGTCCGCGTCATCCGGCTAGGCTATATCGCTCGCTGCAAGCTGCCGCATCATGGAGGCTCACCAGGGCCACTACCACTACCCGCCAGCTCACGACTACGACTACGACCCACGCGATCAGTACTCGCCATCCTATCAGGAAGAGGCACACTTCTCCGACCCGCGACGCCCAAAATCTCCCAACTCTTCTATTGCGGCATCTGAAGGTACCCCCCAGACACAACAACCACTCAAGAATGCGCTCCACAATGCCTTCGACAATTCTGACTCCGCGCGGACGGTGGATCCCAATCTCATCGCGCAGATCACGGCAGAGGTCAAGAGGTCTGTGTTGGACGAGATCAAACTAAATGGTATGGGTGGTACCAACCAGGCACCACCGCCGCCGCCGCCAACGTTCCCCCCATCTACCACGACATTTCCTCCCCGCAACGTGTACACCCCTCCGTCACCAAAGCACGCCGACTTCTCCAGTCGTGGCTCTACCTCTCCCGTCTCTCCCGTCTTCAACCCAATGTTTGATGGTACCGGCGACACGCCCACCCCCCGACGCGAACATAGTGCACCTATCAATATCCCGCAAGATAAGACGGCCCCACGGCCCCCGCCCGCCAGGATGTCAACCGAAGAAACCTATACACCCATCGAGAAGATGTGGCAGCGTCTTTTCGATTTGCAAGGCCAACCTACACCTCGCTTGGGACAGTTTCTGCGAGGACTGGCAGTGCACCTGGTAAGAGCTGAAGCCTAGTGTCGAGTTACACACACTGACTCACTTTCCAGATCGAAGACTACGAGCCCAAGAACAGCCTGGTAATTTCACCGGCAAAGATGCTTAGGTTTTATGATGATGTCAAGCTCGGTGAAGAAATCTACCCCTGGAGCAGTAAGTACAGTCCCAAAGTATCGTCTTCGCGCCCTTCCCAGCTACAGGTCGATGCAATATGACAGTATCTAACATCATCCCTAGAGATATTCGGCCAACTCCCCGATGCAGCGTTGAGTAAGATTTATCGCGATATGAGATGCCAGCACCACTTCATCCAGGAGCGCGACACAGACCAACCCCATATCCCCGCGCTTACCCCTGATGGCTTTCAAGAGTGGATGACGGTTATGATTCTAGCATACCCAAGCACCGAGTATGAGCGACTTGCGAAAGCAGTTCTCGATATGCCAATCAGCAACGCCGACGACCGCAAAGAGCGATTCCCAAAGGAGCTCCCACAACGCCTATTCCCCGACCATGAAAACCTCCAAGCCCAGCAGCGGTGCGCTGCAGTGTTAAATGCCGAAGGCGTCGGCCCGCTTCGAAGAGCTCCTACTTTCCCACCTCCACCTCCCATGACACAGCCGTCCGGGATATCGGCCAGTTTTGAACGCGAGCGCAGCCCTTACGCAAGCAGACCTCAAGAACAAGCCGTAGAATCAGACGACGACCATGCCGAGCCGCTATCAAGACCTATCGAACGTGAACGCAAGCCGTACTCGGCCGCACCAGGTGGAGGCAAAATCTACAAAGACGAACACAGTCGCAGCGTCCCGCCAGAGGTGACAATGAACGAACAACGTAGGCGCACGCAGTCCACCACTAGTCAAAGCCAATGGGTGCCGCCACCCAACTCGTCTCAACCGTCGCAGGCCCCTCGCACAATCCCGCTGGCTAATGGCCGCCGCCCCCGAAGTCCCAGCTTCTCCAACTACGGCACAGCATCGGATCCGAACGTTCGCGACATACCAGCTGGTTACTACAACTCGAACCTCTACGATCCCGAGGAAGAGAACCAAAGATTTGCAAAGGATGCTGAGATGAGACGGAACGAGTGGTCTGAGCGGCATGCCGATGGAGGCCATCGACGAAGTACAGCCGGCACAGACAGCTCCTACGATTCTCAGCCGCGGTCGGTATACGACGACGAATATTACCACAGTAGGAATGCGAGTAATAGCTACGATAACCGTGGCTATGACGGAAACAAGGGATACGATTCTCGACGGTACTAAAGAAGAATTGCAAAAAAGACACTCGCTCTCGCCCCCCGTGCGCGAAATGACTTGACGAAGTTACGATACGACTAGCCTGCACGCTCGTTTTTTGCATGTCTGCATGAGGAATACTTTATCATGCCACTTTTCTATGTAGAAGGTTGGATAAGTTGGGAACGGATTCGGTTGGATTGGACTTGACGATCCCCTATATTCTTTTTTCTCTTATATCTCCCCCAAACTTCCCCTTGCTATACCTTTGTCATCTCCCTTTTTGCTTCCTTCCTCCTTTTTCCTCTTCCTTTTCCTTTCGAAAATACCCCCTTTCCTATTCCCTTCTGTACATGCGAGTGGTGTTCTTTTTTTTTTTCTTGGTCTAGATGGACGAACCTGTTGTATAACTATTACCTTCCTCGAGAAACTACTAGCTTACTATCACTCATGCTGCGTTGATGAGGTGTCGGGCAGTTAAATATGATCCCAGTTTTGTCATGTGGAAGAATTGCGTCCGAAAACGAGGAGAGGGCTTGTAAAAGGGGTTCAATTCTTTCCGTATATGCCAATAGTAAATCCCATATCCCTATATTGTGCCATGAGGCCTTTATGTATACAGATCAACCACTCACGCATGCCCGACCGACCGTTCATGCGCAACTCTCTCCGTTCCTTTCCTTGTTATGCCACCCAGACCACGCCACGCCACGCCCCGTCCATGTCCACGCCAATGTCTATACCACCATCACCAGCATCAAGGCCTATTTATTCAGCTCCTCAGCACGCTTCTTAAGCTCCTCCTTACTCGCCGGCTTGCCGATGTTCTCAGCGATGACGGGGCCCTGCTATCCGTTAGCTTCCCCCTTATATCTCTGATTCATAGATGTACGGGATTCGCCTTATGAGCATTCGCATGCAGCGACCCACCCGACGTCGCGCCCGTATCCTCGTCGTGCAATTTATGCTCCGAGGCCGTCGAGTCGGAGGATTCTTTCGCTACTTTATCTGTGATGTCTAGTGGAGTGAAGCGAACGTGCTCGTCAGCCTCTATGTCTATAACATATATCGGGTGCCAATCACACGCCGTGGAAGAGGCAGAATGTGAGATGCAAGGGAAGGGATCCAGAGATGGGAGGAAGATGAGAAGAAGAGAAGAGAGGAAAGAGATAAACGTACTGCCCGTAGCATGCTCCTCGGCGGGATGGACAGGCATATCCGCTATTTTCAGTTCGTCAAAGGCTTTCAGTAAGTCTGCGGGGAGGTGTGCGGGCGGAGGAGCGGTCTTCCACGGGTTGAACTGTGGGTCTTTGGGGTGTTTTCCGATGAGGTGGTTGAAGTTGGGTTTGGAGGCGATGTATTCGGTGATTTTGGAGTGGATGGTGGGGTCGAGGGGTTTTGAAAGAGTTTTGGGAGATGGAGAGCTTGTCATGGTGGTTATATGTACGGAGGGCGACGTGACCGGTGACGTAGACGCGGCGTCTGAACCGACGTAGGTGTGGTGGTGGGGCAGGCGCTAGGGGAGGTGCGGGGTTGGAGGATCACGTGCTGGAATTTTCACCTCGCCACCTACCATACCACTGGTGGTACGTACACAGGTATTTTCGAAACTTTGTGAGATTGCTTACTACGGTTTTGGTACGCACCTCTAATGGGGAGAGACGGAGTTAGTTACCATAGTCCCACATCGAGTGGACCAAAGAGCACATGGCACATTTACATATTTCGATACCAAGCTAAGCTGATCGGATTACAGTCCCCTACAAAGGAAAAATGGAGGTAAGCGCGCTGATCTTCCTTCCAAAGTGCCATGGTATGATTTGCTAAAGCAAGGCAGCCGCCCATCATCGCACTTCAAGCCGCTGCAATGCCCGAACTCTATGCCTCGATGGCTACGAGCCCAAAAATACACGTCCTGTATCTAGCTCCAGGGTCCGAGATCATCAGCCCAGAACAATTCAACGCGTCCAATCCGGAAGTACTAGCTACAGGAGCCGGTGCACTACTCGCGAAAATCTCCCCGTCGATGCTGGTCAAATACGGTACCCATGCGTCCCTCATTGAAGCAAAGACCATGCTGTTTGTGGCAGAGAAAACATCAATACCTGTCCCAAAACTATATGCGGCTTATTCGTACGGGCCCTTGGACAGAGACGTTAGCGATTGGGGTAGTGTGTATGACACGTATATCTTCATGGAATTTATCGAAGGCGAAGATCTGGAGAAGTCATGGAAGAACTGCAACGACGTAGAGAAACAACAGATCTCGGCCGATTTGAAGAAGTACATGACGGAACTTCGCTCCATTCCAGGCGCCGATTACGTTGGATCAGTACATGGTGGACCAGTTACTGATATCATACTGGAGTGGTCTACGACTATAAAAGGTCAGTACTCACTCATCTTATACGGCGATTGAATTGTCTTTGACTAGATCGCAAGGTCCATTCGACAGCGTAGAAGCCTTCAACACTACAATCGCCGACACCTTTATCGCCAAGTCAAAAGGCAAAGTTGCTGCTTACATCCGCGGCATGCTCAATGCGCACAAGCATGGAATCGTCTTCACCCACGGGGACTTAAGACCTGCTGATGTCATTGTTAGAGATGGCCGCGTGGCGGCCATTATTGACTGGGAATTGGGAGGGTGGTATCCGGATTACTGGGAATTTGCAAAGGCTTTCTATATTGAACATTTCGTGACGAATTGGGCGACTTATGTTTTGGATATTCTCACTCCGTACTATTGCGAGCAGATGATGTATTCGGAGTTGATGAGGGTGTTGTGGTAGTTTTAGTGGAGCTTCTGGAGTTGGAGGTGAGAATGCGCAGGTGTGGAATTTGGAACTCTTATGCATCTATGATCAACTGGCCTTATCTCTAAAGAGAAACCCCCATGATCCAACTTGGAAAATACCCACGATACTCAAACAGTCAAAGTACTCGCGCCGCGAGGTAGTGCGTGGCGCGAGTACGGTAGCGGTTGACGCAGTAAGCGAGAAGCAAAATGGTAACCACATTTCTGATTCGATATTTCCTAATTAGGTTACGTAGTCAAGCTGTTATTCTGGTCTTCAGAAGGGCGTGCTGCGCGGAATTCTTCGATGACCTTAGTTATACCTAGATATAACATGTGAGTCCCGCTAAGAGTCGCATATTAACTTCAACCGCCGACCCACCGTCCAGTGTTTCAAAACGCATGAACTCCCGACCGCGTTTCGAGCAGATTGAAGGTGTCACGAAACATTATCATCATGCTATATAAGCTCATACAATGCGTCTTTCGCTTTCATAACTTGTTTTCAAGGATATCGTCTCGTTGTCAGTCGCTCTTCCAAGGTTGTTACAGCATTCGCTGCGCCTTTGCTCATCTCAAATGGCTGACTTGCGCCTCATCAAATATATCCCACTGCGCCCTAGTCTTATTGCTACCGACAATATGTGGTGGTGCGGCTCAAAAGTAGGCTTTTCGCATATGGTCTATACAGCCATCTTTAGCTCTCCACAGGTACTCGACCGGGAACTCAGGTCATCACATCCATTTAGGCATTTCAACAGCCTCCAAACGAACACCGCAAAAGTGTCAGGAGGCACCTCCGTCCTTGCGCTAAATACATAACAGCCAACACCCATATACACAACCCCCGTCGATTCGCTCGCCTCCGTTTCAACTGTATTCCCGGGTTCAACGTTTCGACGCACCCCGGAACGCCACGGCCTGAAATCGACAAAAGACCCCTGCAGCATTTAACATCAAAGGGCGAGCGATAAATTGCACACCCCACGGATGAAAGGACCAGCGATTTAACGACCGGCGCACCCGTGTATCTTCCCCACAAAATGAATATAAGGTCTGTTTATAGGTCTCATCATTCTGCCTAAAAAGCGGCACTATTCGCTAAATTCAGGAGTATCATGGGTTTATATTCACCGCAAGCTGCTGCTTGATCTTCAGCACCCCAGTGTTCATCACGACATCGACTTCGCCGACTACCACAATCATCGAATTCAAAGCCAACACTTCAATCGTCATCATGAAGATCACTACCGCCGCCCTTTCCCTCGTCGGCCTCGTCGCCGCCAACCCCGTCGAACTCGCCGAGAGGCAGAACTGCCCCAAAGTCTACATTTTCGGCGCTCGCGAGACCACAGTCGGCCCTGGTTATGGAACGGCTGGCGGTCTCGTCACCCAAGTCCAGCAAGCCTACCCCGGAGCCGGCGCCTCAGCTATCGTCTACCCAGCCTGCGGTGGACAGTCCTCTTGCGGCGGTGTTTCCTACGAGAACTCCGCGTCACAGGGAACTGCTGCTGTTGTCAAGGCTGTGACCGACTACAACAGGCAGTGCCCCAGCACACAGATTGTGCTCATCGGTTACTCTCAGGTATGTCGGAAAATACATATGATGATCATGGATCTCGTACTAAATGGAATTAGGGTGGTCAAATCATGGATAATGCGCTCTGTGGAGGTGCCGGGGCTACGCTCACTGGAACTGCTCTCGCTTCCGTCAAGGCTGCCATTTTCATGGGCGACCCGCATAATCGTGCCGGTCTCCCTTACAATGTCGGTACTTGCACTGCTCAAGGATTTGCCGCTCGTCCGTCGGGATTCCAGTGCTCGCCTGCTAGCACTTCGATCATCAAGTCGTATTGCGATGCCGCGGATCCTTACTGCTGCACTGGCAATGACGCGAACGCTCACCAGCAATATGTTAACAAGTATGGTAGTCAGGCTCTTGCTTTCATCAAGAGTAAGATCACTGCGTAAATGGAGATGAGCGTGGGAGATGAAGTGGTGAGGTGGATTTTGCCTCGATTGTATCTAGTTTAGTTTAAATGTACATACGTATGATATGGAAAATTGTTCTTGTTTCGGGTTTCGTCTTGTTCTCCAGTAATGCTAGGCAAGGCAGTGGGACTTAGTCAAGACATGGTTAAGAAAAAGATACGAAGGAGAGCAGCTCCATCTTGTCGATGTTATAGAATCTATAATATTCTTGTGATCGAATTTCGAAATTCCACGACCGTTAATTAGGATACGATTGGTCTATAGACTACAAAGCCGATGTTTTTGCCTGCGCCGCTCCTACGCCTAAGTGTTCCCAAGTACGTGCGCTCGCTACGTCTGTGCCGTTTCGAACTCTGGAGGACCTCGCCAGGGCTCCATATACTGAAAGCTTTGCGCAGGTGTTTGTAATTGCTCGTCAGGAATTACATCGCAAGCATGGCAACTGGCAGTACGACGAAAGTGGGTAGCTTGCATAATCTCTCTATCATCGGGATTAGAAGACCACCGGCAGACATCGTGAAACAAATTGCGGTCTTTTACTGCTAGTGTTAGCATGATGTAAATTCGACCAAGCAAGAGTGGCGGATAAGAAGTGAAAATTGAACAGCAGCACTTGCCTTCCGGCACCGCACACACAGGTATATTCACCGAGAATGTCATCTCAACGCCAAGAGGTTTGAACATCCTTTTCAGCTGACAAAAGTGTACAGGAAGTGGACCGCCCATGGGACGATGGTCGAGATATACGATAATGTCGATACTTTTCAGCGCCCTGAAGTAACCCCTGGACAATCCATCGGCGATGCTGAGGAAAAAGGCGTCGGTAGCACCTTCTAGAAGAGGTCGAATGGCAAACATAAATTGATTGATTGATGGAGGCCATGTATTTTCAACGATTACCGGGTCGAGCTTGAGTAGTCGTGCGTCGGTTTCAGGATCCTTGATCAGGCGATGAGATCTAGCAAATACGTAGGTCGGCACATCGATAGCTGTAAGGCTCGTATATTCCTTCAGCGAGAAGACGTTCCCAGGTCCAGCTCGGCGGATGTCCGGACATGACCGTTCCGCTTTTACCCGTAGGTACTCAAGTGAATGCGTATGCCTAGCCAGGGCATCGAAAAGCACGGGATAGATGTTTGGTCCGCCCATTCGATGGTAGTCGCGCGGAAATAAATTCCATGAGAACCTCCTCAGAGCGGAACAAGTTCCAACCACTGCAGCGACCCAGCGATGATCAAAATCGCAAAACTCGATAGTAAGGTCTCTGATCCCAGAGCTCCCAGGTACAAGGTCCCATCGATTCGCATCTGAGCTCCATGTAGCGTCACCAGCATTACCATCCGACGTATCTTCTATATACAACGTGCGGAGCGAGGGTAGTTTGAAAACAGGACATAAGATGTCGGAAGGCAAATGTTTCCATGAAAAGACGTTGAGGGCGAGTTTCGAAAGGTTTTTGAATCTATGGACGAGTCCATATGCAGCTGGTCTAACAGCCCATGATAGAGGTGTAGAAAACATGAAGTCATGGCGCCTGACTTCTATCTCCTGGATATTGGGGCATCTACAGATGATGAAGGTTTCGCGCAATTGAGTAGTGTATTGATCTGAAATCGTAAGAAGCGTAGCGGCTGGTATCTGAAGCGCTGCTGCTTGTGCCAATGCATGGCTGTAATCGCCAACCACTTCTTCACTCGCGCATGGTCGATGCGTGCATGGGCATTTGTGCTCGCCATCATTCCACGTATAGTGCTTCAGGCCCGAGAAGCTCTTGACATATTTGGCGAGCTGCTTATTTGAGGAGATGGTGTGAAGAAACGTCTCGGCCCGTTGGTAGCAGCAGCTCTTGAAATGAGTGTATAGCATGGGCGTCGCTACATCTCGGAAGCTGCGGCAAACTTGGGATAGTGCCCCAAAGGCTCGGCGACGTTCTTCGTAGTCATGGGAAATGGCGTCGAAACAAGCGATGAGGAGCTCAACCGGTAGAGCGGTGATGAATACTGATTCCATCTTATCTTTGCGTGAGCGACGTTGGTTGCTCAGATTAATGCGGGGAGAGGTGTAGTCGCGATTGAATGATATAAGCCCTGTCTGTCAATCTGCAAAGATTGATTTCGATTATATGGAGGAGACGGAACCGAAAAGCCAGGTCGGAATGAAAAGGTGAAACCGAGGGATCTAGGAGCCCAAGTGTTGCAGACGATCAACAGCTGTGTTGATTTGAATATTAGCAAACTTTGTTGCTTTAAGAGGGGAACCCTATTCGACACAAGATAAGGGAACGCTTAGTATAGCGCATAGAAGATGGGAGGAAGAAGTAGATTTGGATCTCGAGAGTCGGCGCGGCGAAACAATATCCCGACGCGCTAAATCCGGCTAAGCGAGCGACACCAAATCAATCTTCAAATAATCACTTGCGATAACCACTCCAACCGACGTCTCCAATCTCCAACATATCCACCACACACATCCGCCAAAATGACCAAGCGCACGAAGAAGGTTGGCATCACCGGCAAGTACGGAACGCGCTACGGTGCTTCGCTGCGAAAGCAGGTCAAGAAGATGGAAGTACGTACACCGAGAACACCCCGCCTGTTGCCGATGAGAGCAATCGTTGACGGTCGTTCTCTAGATCACCCAGCACGCCCGCTATACGTGTAGTTTTTGCGGAAAACATGCGGTCAAGCGCGAGGCTGTCGGTACGTCATACACTTGAGGGGGAGCTTAGGCTTGGATGGAGGAGATCCCATACGCACGTTGGGATTTTCGTCCTCTGCCGAGCTGCGAGCAACCTGTACCTCGTCGTGGACTTTCAATGCTGACTTGCTAAGGTATCTGGAAGTGTAATTCGTGCCGCAAAACAACCGCCGGCGGCGCATATACCATCTCGTGAGTTTCCCTCGCTCCACGAAATACAGACAGCGTCCTACATCAACAATCACATGTGAACAATGCTAACCATCGCCCTAGAACTCCTGCTGCCGCTGCCACGAGATCCACGATCCGACGATTGAGGGAGATTGCTGAGGTTTAAAGTGGGGTTCGGCTTCATGGGTTGGGGAGTTCTTCGACTGTTTTCACAATGCGGTGGTCATATCGACAAGGGAATGGCACGCATCAGCATTTACGTCCTGGTTGTGCCGGCTTTGACGATCATCATGGGCATACCGCGGTTTCTCTAAAATCAATGGCAACAAATCACGACTATGCTTGAGTTTGATGCCGCCTAGTGATCGCTAATAGGGATAGAAATGCTTGTGCCCCACATTACTACGATGACTTCACTTTTCCGTTCACCACACCATTACCATTGGGGACCATCTTACCGTTAACCTTGCTTCGACTTCTTTGTACGCCCGTTACGACTTCGAGCAGAGAAATATACAATTGCAGCACCACCACAATCGCCCTCACAACATAGTCCTTCCACCCCCGGATTGGAGCCGTACCCCTACTAAACTTCGCATTCTTAGCTTCCCACGGCACGCTCCCACGGAGCCTCAAGCCCACTCTCATACCGCTCGCAAACCCATCCTCGTGAAACCCGTAGCCGGTCCACGCACCAGCATACCAAACCCCCCTTTTACCCTGAATCATTTCCAGATCTTCTTGAGCAGCGACCATGCGTGCGTTGTACAGTGGGTGACGGTATTCGTATGCAGCTTGTGTGAGCGAGGGAGAGGGCGGTGTTTCAGGGTTCAGTGTTACCAGTACGTCGCCGAAGGCAGCTGTGGAAAGTGATTGTAAGATATTCATGTTGTAGGTCAGAGAAACAGTCTGAAGGGCACCGGAAGTCGAGTTTGCGGGCTTGGACTGCGGCTGAGAGTGCGTGAGGTAGTTCCATGATGACCAGGCACTTTGCCGCAGGGGCATGAGCTTTCGTTTGTCAGCACCGGAATACAAAAAAAAGGGACGCTCAAAACACACCGAAAGATCAGAATGCAAGTAAGCAGTATTCGGCGTTGTCTCAAACGCGCTCAAAATCTCCCTCTCTTCCAACGTCGCCGCATCCCCCACAATCCATCTCGCCTGATCTCCATGACACGCCAACACAACCTCATCAAAGACTTCGATCCCCCCAGAGTCCATCCCACCAAGCTTCAACGCCACCTTGCCATCTTTCCTCTTCAACGATTCTATAGGCGTCGCGAGATGTATGACAGCATCTTTACACTCCCTCAACACAGCATCGATATATCTCTTCGACCCACCCTCGATAGTCAGCCAAGGAGGTCTCTCTGCGACGGTGCTGAGAAGGTGATGATTCCACATAAAGCGGACCAGTGTCAAAGCCGGGAACTCCAAGGCGCATTTATCGGGGCCGGTGGACCATACACAAGCCGTCATAGGGATGAGGTAGTCATCGCGGAAAGCGTCTGAATAGCCTTTTTTTTCGAGATACTCGCCGATTGTTAGTGTGGACGAGGGGTTGGAAGGGGAAGCGAGCAGGTCGAGAGAGAATAAATTGAAGCGGATGATGTCGAAGATCATTCGCCAGAAAGTGGGTTTAAGGGCGTTTGTGGGTTGGGCGAAGAGGGCGCTGAGAGAGGTGCCGGACCATTCGAAGGCGCCGTTGTCGCGGGATATGCCGAAGGTCATTGAGGAGGCGATTGTTTTTACTCCTATTTCGTGGAGGAAGGCGATGAAGTTTGCTGTTTACTTGTTAGTGTCATTCCAACCAATTCAATATGTACGACATGTGTATCTAACCAGACTTTAAAGGGTCTGGTGTATATCAAGCTGGATCAACGTACGATAAGTCGCCGTATTCATCACAATGAACCCCGTATCTACAGGCGTGGTGTTCCCATTATGTGTCCATGTCGTTGTGTTTGTATGGCCGCCTAGACGCGAGTCTTTTTCGAAAAGGTGGATTTCGTGGCCTGAGTTGCGGAGTGTCCAGAGGGTTGAAAGGCCGGATATACCGCTTCCGACTATGGCTATGCGTTTTCTTTCCATCTCTTCCTTGATCTTTGCCCAGTTCTTCTAAACAGTTCTTCTGATGAATGGTGGGGTTAGTGACCCTCACTTGGCGAGCCTCTCTGGAAATACAGATCAAGAAGCTAAGATTAATGATTGTGTAGGAGAAACTGTAGGGGAAAATTGAGAAATTTAGGAGTGGTGAGGTCATCGATTTGAAGCGAGTGTTGTTTCAGTGCGTTTTGGACCCAGTCGCAACGTTCATTTTGGGGCGGCATAATGTGTCTATATCTTGGACTCGAGAACTCAGTAGACTTCAGTGTGGTGAGGCCAGGGGCTTTTTCTGTAATTTTGGTGATGCTGTGAGTGATTGGGGGGAACAAATCTCAATACGAAGCACCATCCACTTCCAAACAAGAACCTCGGTGTCCAGATGATGATTCTGTCACGTGATTTGACAAGGATGTCCTCGTGCTAACTGGCCTTGGCTTTCGTTGGTCGCATCCGAGACATCTCTCATTCACAAGTGCCTCGACGACACTCTTCCACAACCAACGACGTTTCTATACACACAATCGCCCCCCTTTGTATCCACGCCCCCTTCCCGACCAAACCCGTCCGCAACTTGTGCCTTTACAAACATGTCGAACCTCATCGATGCCGAAGCAGGCACCGAGCGTTTTGGTGGCTACGAGGCCGAGCTCAAACTCGTGCAAGCGGATCTGAACCAGCAAATAGAACAGATCAACGAGACTACGGGAGAGCCTCGCAAAGCAGCTATCAGCAGGGCGGAGAGAGCGCTGGCGGAGGCGGATGACCTTGTGAGTGGTGCCTAGGTCATAGCACGACGGAGCATTCTCGCACGCCCTCTATGATAAAGAGCTGCGAGCTCCGTAAAGCTGCAGTTTCTACAGAGTTTATGGAGCTAATCAAAACATGTTTAGATGGACCAAATGCGCATCGAAAAGTCCAACATCCCGGCAAACCTCAAATCCAAATACAATGCGCGCTTCCGCAACTTCGAGCACGACCTCGACACCTCCAAGCGCAAACTCACATCCTTCTCCAATGACCGCAGCAAGCTCTTTGGCGACCGCTACACTGACAACCCCGAAGGCACCGATGCACAGCTCGAGCAACGCCAGCAACTGCTCTCAGGGACGGAGAGGCTGCAGCGGAGTTCGGGAAGGTTGACAGCGGCGCAGCGCATGGCTCTTGAGACGGAACAGATTGGTGCGGGGACGCTGAGTGATTTGCACGTCCAGCGGGAACAGATAATGCATACGAGGGAGACTCTGCTGGAGAGTGAGAGTTATACGGATCGGAGTATTAAGACGTTGAAGGGCATGGCTAGGAGGTACGTATCTCCCGCACCGAGATGTATAGGGTGTTGATGCGGAGTGCCCTAGATTCTGGTGATGGCTTATCAGAGAGACGTGCAGTGCTAACGAGGTATGATACAGAATGGCAACGAATCGGATTATCACTATCGCAATCATTACTGTTCTCGTTCTGCTTATTATTGCGGTTATCTTCAGCAAGTTCAGATGAGCGGATGTACTATGAGCGGGCTTGGTTCGGTCACGGCGTTTTGGGAGTCGTATTGTACGGATACATTCAAGAGTTGTATGGGCTTGTCGTCATATTAGTACTGGAATGAAGAGATGTTTGAATTCAAGCTTTTAAGAAGACCTTTTCATATTGCTGCGACAACACACGGCTCCTGGAATTCTTCCCGAACATCTATGATCAGATCAGAAGCAAAGCGGCAGCTCAAGGTTGTTTCAAGGCTTAGGCCAACATTGACAGAAAAGTCTATAAATTAACCTTTCAGGTAATCTACTTACCATCCAATATCTCATCAGCCCTACACGCATGCGATTACCCTTTGCACTGACATGCGCATAGATTCTAACGAAGCAGCTGACTTCCATCTCAAAGTCCATTTTTCCAGAGATGAGCCGAACGCATCCATTTGATCCTGTCAAGGGGTGGGTGCAGGTCAAAGCCATGGGTCGATTTCCTGCGTCGAGATAGTTTCTCCGTGATATCACCTGCAGAACTCATTGTCGCCGCAATCACATAGCTAACAGCAGCTAATACGCTTTGCATATGCGCTAGTTGATCATAAAGATCAGCGCTATGGAGCTACTCGGCATCGAGAAGCTCGTAAGGAAAGTCAATGTTGCACCACAACTCCCATTCGTGGAAATTCCGCTCATGTATCCTACAGTGACATCCGATGCTGCTCGTCAACTATAGTGTCGCGCGCGAATTGATCGACGACAAGAGGAGGGCATATTAACTAAATTATAGTGAGGGGTAAGAGATAGCGAACATGTGGGTATAAGAAAGTGAAAGCCGAGCGTGGGGTTGCTGAACGACAGCTATTTCGCCATGGCAAGGCTTCGTCAATACGTCTTCACCTTTGCGTCGGCCATTTTCGCCGGAAGCCGCATTGTCACCGCACAAGATGCAAATGTGCTGGCAGACGTCGGTCCTGGAGCTACCGCGCCGGTGCGCCCTTTCCGCCTCGACCAGGTAAAGCTCGGCAATGGTTTGCTGCAAGAGAAGCGAGACCGGGTAAAGACGTTTATAGAAGCGTACGACGAGCGACGCTTTCTCGTTCTTTTCAACAACCAGGCCGACCGACCCAACCCTAATGTTGAACCGCCCGGCGGATGGGAGGATGGAGGGCTGCTCAGTGGACATTGGGCGGGACATTATATGACGGCTCTTTCTCAGGCATATGTCGACCAGGGCGAGAAAGTGTACAAAACTAAACTCGACTGGATGGTCAAAGAGCTGGCAGCTGTTCAGGATGCGATGAAGGCTAAGAATAAGACGACTCATCCTGGATACGTGGGTGCGCTTCCTGAGGATACGGTATTGCGACTCGGTCCTCCGCGCTGGGCTGTCTATGGCAGCAATCCGAATAACAACACATGGGCACCTTGGTATACGCAGCACAAGATCATGAGGGGCCTGTTGGACGCGTACTACAACACCAATAATACCCAGGCTCTTGATGTTGTGGTGAAGATGGCCAATTGGGCACATCTTGCCCTCACAATAGGCGATAAGAACCATCCCAACTACAAGGGGAATCTAACCAGAAGCGACCTCAACTACATGTGGGACCTCTACATCGCCGGCGAGTTGGGCGGTGCGAACGAGGTGTTCCCGGAGATTTATGCTCTGACTGGTGACAATCGCCACTTGGAAACCGCGAAGGCTTTCGACAACCGCGAATCTTTATTCGGTGCTGCTGTTGCCGATAAAGACATCCTAGTCACAGCGCCAGGAAAACAACCCGGGCGACGCCGCAAAGAGCGTCTTCACGCCAACACACACATCCCTCAGTTCATCGGCTACTTGAGAGTTTACGAGCAGAGTGGGCAACAAGACTACTTTGCAGCGGCGAAAAACTTCTACGGCTGGGTAGTACCGCATCGTTACTACGCTCACGGCGGCACTGGAGGCTCATTTCCAGGCGCCGATGGGAATGCCGAATTGTTCCAGAATCGTGACAATATCGCCAACTCTATCGCTACAAACGGCGCAGAGACCTGCACAACGTACAATATGCTTAAGCTGGCGAGGAATCTTTTCCTGCATGAGCATAATGCGACATACATGGACAACTACGAGCGTGGCCTATTCAACATGATTCCAGGTTCGCGCAGGGATAGTTCGAGTACAAATGACCCATTGCTTACCTATTTCCAACCCCTGACGCCTGGTGCTTCGCGTGAATACGGAAACACGGGGACTTGCTGCGGTGGTACTGGTATGGAAAGTCATACTAAGTACCAGGAAACAGTCTATCTGCGCTCCGCGGATAGCTCTACCCTCTGGATCAACCTATACATCCCCTCAACACTTACCTGGAGCGAGAAGAACTTCGTCGTGAAACAGGAGACCTCTTTCCCGCGCTCCGACTCTGCGAAGTTCACAATCACTGGACAAGGTCCACTAGACATCAAACTGCGTGTCCCAGCCTGGGTACGCAAAGGCTACAACGTCACTATCAACGGGCAGGCAGCTCAAACCGCAACACCACAGCCAGGCACATACCTAACACTAAGCCGCACATGGAAGACGGGCGATATAGTCGAAGTACGCATGCCCTTCAGTATCCGCACCGAGCGCGCACTCGACCGTCCAGATACACAGGCCCTCATGTGGGGCCCGATCCTGCTCCAGATCCTTGGGCAGCCGACCACGGGCAACGGTAACGATGGATACCATCACGCATCGCTGTTCTCCTACCTCAAGCGCGACGGCGATTACTCCCGCTTAGCTGTTAAGCAAACATCCACCTCTGCAGCCGGCGATCCGCTCTTCACCATCCTAGACAGTAAGAACAAATCTCTGACTGCGCGACCGTACTACATCAGCGACGAGTCTGCTACGTCGTCGTACTTCCGCCGAGATGAGCCGAAAGTAGTCTTTGGGAAAATCGATACTGGTGTGCCGAATCGCAAGCGTAATGATAAGTTGCCGAACTATGATGTGCCCGTCTCGGGGATCGTGTCGCCCGGGTCGGATGGTCCGACGTTTTTGGATGTGGTTTGGGACAAGGCGCCGTTTGCGACGCATGCGGATTTTGTAAAGGTGGTTACGGAGACTGCGGATGGGTTTGTGGGCGCTGGTGTGTTTAGTAAGGCGGAGCGGGATGGGGTTGTGAAGGGTGCTGAGGGGGCGGAGAAGGAGTTGGCTGTGTAGTTGGGGCTGCGGTTGTTGCGAGTTGGGGGACTTGGGTAGAGGTCCCTGAGGGGCTATAGTTGTAGTATTTAGTAGTAATGTATGGCTTTATAAGGGCAGTTGTGGTCTGAGAGGTAGACCGTGCGTGGTTGAAGTACTTTCAAAAACCGATTCCAGGCCTTCGTCCATTATCGAAAACGTGAAAATAGAAGTATATCGCAATTTGCTGATGCTGTCGAGCGTACAGTGGACCCTGTCAATGGCTTTGCTTCTTTTACTTATCCAGTCTTTGAAGAGTATTGGTTCGGAACCGTTGATTCTATGTAGACTCGATCATTGATGTTAGATAGAATACCGTAGCGCGCAACCGAGAGCAGACGAAGCCTTTGTATAGTACTGTGGTGTTTTTGACAGAGTTTAAAGACATATTGAAGGGTTAAAGGTACTCAGACGGAGTCTTGACAGCTCAGACACGTTTTTAGACCCTGATAAGACAACAAAATTGATTCGTCAATACCCTTGAAGCGCTGAACGGAAACCGTGGGGTTGTGCGGGTATCCAGACTTTAGATGAAGGCTTACGATGGGCCTTGCGTGCCTGACGTGGAATAGTGACTAATGTTTGGACCCCACAAAGGCTGGTTAACGTCTTGTTGTAGGAGCAATGAATACGGGTCGGATCCTACAACGGCTGGTCAAACGTCTTGTTCGTTATCGATTCTTTCCTTTCTCGGTCACATGGCGCGAGAGTACATGTCAACACAAAACGACCAATTCCCGGACCGCATACTGCGCCTGCCGATATGCAAGTTGACGACTACGCAACCAATCAAGCCATGGCGGATATGAAGGTCAGGAACCCTTCTTTATCAACCTTCGTCACGTATGCGGTTGAAGACCATGTTGCGTACCGATGCCGTTGCCAATATGTTCGTATATATCTTCTATGTCTACCATAGATGCAGCCTCGACTGGAAAATCTCTGTTGGCCGTAATAATGCCTCTTTTCAGCGAACCTACAGGAACGAACGTTGCTGATTACTCTCATGGCACGGTATACACTCAGAGTTGCTATCAATCAATCAGGTCAGCTTTTGGAGCTGAAACCTTCCTGATTGATCATAAGGGACCTGGGAAACTGAATTGATTGACCTGAGGGTGATTTTGAGGGAAAATTGATTGAAGAT
>ML977020.1:308020-335523 GCA_010015675.1 Byssothecium circinans | reverse complement strand
AATTAGGAAATCGCTCAAAACACCAAAAATACGTCAAAATATCGATATTTGGCCATTTTTACGGCCTCAAAAACCCATCTCAGCGTCGAAAACGGCGTTAAAATCGATCAAAACGATCAGGAGGATCAATCAGGAAATTGCTGATATCCTGATTGATAGTACCTTTGTATGGGGGGAGGATTGACCTGATTGGTAGGATCAATCTGACGAAAATCGATCAAAAACTGATGTCCTGATTGATTGATAGCAACTCTGTATACACTACGTCTTACACAACACCGCCCCCTACGCTCCAGTCACCAAATGTACCCGCGCTCACTACGATATTCATACCTCCATCAAACTGCGTTGATCGGTGGATGCTTGACGAAATAAATGAGATAGTTTCTTCGAAATCAACATTTACAAATGTTGAGCAACTCACTGTCGCATTTAGTCGGGGAACGGCGGCATTTACGGATCCAAGATACACACTATGCCAGGCTTACCAGGTCGCGCCAACATACAGTCCCGGTGTATGTCCCGACGGCCACACCGTAGCTGAAGTTACCGAACACCAAGTAGGAGGGAGTAGCGGAAATATAGATAGATACAGGCAGGCGAGCTGCTGCAAAAGGTACATCTCCTCGGAATCGCCATGCAACAAAAAGCTTAAAAATAACATGGTCAGTGGATTAACCTTCGGGCCCAAAACGAGGGCGTTATGCTACAGCAGCGTCAGCACTCCACTTATCGTCCAGAAACTCTTCTCCGGGCGAAACCGAGCAAACCCTGACCACTCTGTTACCTTTTTCGAACATTGGACGACGTTTACCTTGGAAGACGGCCGAGAGTCGACTTCGACATATAAAATCGTGAGCATGTTGTCACAGGGAATTGCCGTCGCCGATCCAGTTATTGTGGGTTGGCAGATGCATGACCTCACGGCATTTCCGTCGGCGTATGCCTCGTCACCTGCCCAGAAGATCGGTGTATCTCTAGCAATGTCGACGGCAGCGCTACCGGGTTCGTCTCTGAGCACTCCTCTCGCTACCGCTCCGCCTCGGAATACATACATTGGAGAGACACCTAGTCCCCCGAGGTCCAATACTGGTGCCTTGGTTGGGATAGCGGTCGGATCGATAATAGGTCGCGCACTTCTCGGCGCTATCTCCATAATTCTTCTCATCAGACAACGCAACTCCAAGAAGGCCGCTGCACGCGATGCTGCTGGTAAAGCCGACTCATATCAGCACGAAAGCGGTAATTCCCGATTTAGAAGATGGCTGCTCGGTGGCCATTGGAGATCACAGACTGATGCTGCGAGGACTCCGCACGAAATGGATGCAGAGCAGAAACTGCAGGAGCTGGAGTCGAAGGTTGGGGAGTGGCATTTAGAGATGGATTCGAAGACTGAGGTGCGGCGATTAGAGCTCGATTCGAGAGTTGTGTGCGTGGTGGAGGGAGTACCGGTGGAGATGGATGGTCATGGCTCGGTTCATGTAGAAAAACAGGGGTAGACAATTGATGAAAGGTGAGAGGCTGTTCTTTATACGGCCAGCTTTTTCTTCAACGGTGTGTGTGTGTGTGTGGGGGGGGGGGTTTCGTGTGTGGTAGGCGGCCATACAAAGTCACATCCACATACGCCTCCTAGACTTACCGTGTTGCGCCAACATGTGAGTAATGCCAATGTACAAACTGCAGGCTAAAGGTACACGGATTGTTTATGGTGATTTAGAAGTATGTATGCTTGGACCGATCGCTGTTGCCAAAGAAAAGGTACTCTTCGCCTCAAATCGATCACATTTTCTTCCTTCAAGTAGTATGGCCACCAAAATATACAGAAGTCGAGCCAATAAAGACAGCCTCTACAGCGGCGAACCTGTGGCGTGTGTCAGCTTCAGTATTCCTGTCACGCACTAGGGTGACTCACGTTGCAGTTGCCGTGAAAATTTCGATTCTTTTCGCGTTGCTCATTACCGCCAACAATATTGCAAACACAGCGGTGATACCGAGCATGGCGTGAATCCTCTCCTGAAGGCTATTTATGAAGAACAGCGCCGACATAGCGGCGGCCGGGAGTAACGACGCCACTATGGTTGAGATGATGGTGCCTGCTCTATCGATCTTTTCTTCGCTGTACTCCACGTATCCACTCTCCTCATCGATGACGTATCGCTTGTTGAGATTTCTTCTGCCCCATATCCGGTGGAAAAGACCCACGAGCGGACAGATGACATATTTGGTGAAGAGGTCCCTTTCACCTCGTGGTCTCGCAACAGTTATGAGGTCGTGCTCTGTATTTTCTCCTCGGAAATCTTTCTTCTCCCAGATGAATGCCTCTTTCGTCTTGAATATCCCTTTTGAATACCCGCCTTTTCTATCCTTGAGCCAGTCCCTAAGTGACGCGAGATAATCATCGCGCGGTTGATGAAGCTCGCTTAGTTGAGCGACTATAGTGGTCAGAAAAACCGCATCGAGGCTATCGAGATTGCTGCTTACCTTGGAGGAGTAGAGCATCTTGAAATGGGTTAGCCAAGCCATGGCTGGATTACAATAGACTCACTGTACTGCTGAATCTTGTCGCGAATCAGTTCAAGTGCTTGATACTGATTTTTCCCGCTGTCGTTCTTTTCTTGTAGTAGGTGAAGCATGCTGGTGGAGAAGTCCCTGCCGAGTTCCTCGTCCCCCTCGCAGATAATGTAGAAATCGTCTCGTAGTTCTAGTATCTCGGCTTGCAGACTCAGGAGGCTTAGCATGTTCACATCGTTGAACTTTCGGAATATAGCAAGCTCATCCGACTTGCCCATCATACGGGCCATTCGATGATAGCCATGGAGTTGGCGTTTGGCCGAATCCTGTGAAGGATAGGCGGCTGCTGCCATTGTAATATATGTACTGTACGAAGCAACCGTGAGGATTCGAACTTTGGCATAAGAGAACGGCTTCTCCAGGACTGTTCGTGGGATACATGCATTGGGGTTTGGACGAGTAGGGTAGCCAACAATTATAATTCGAGATGGCGTAGCTTAAGTTTAGCTGATGCTGCTGCCGTCGCTTGCGGCGTCCTTTACGTGGCAGTTGCGCCCCAAAGTGCAATGGCGCATGAATTGATGGCCATTCCGAGGTCGTTCGGGAATATTCACGCCACAATGCAGCTTGGTATCCCAGTTTATTGTGGGCGCACAGCGGTTGACCAATGGGCAAGTCGTTGTGATCGTCTTGAGTCGGCAGCAATCGCTTGACAGGTCTCGTTCCGGTCGCTAGCACTTCGCCTACCCTTGTGGGGTCCTCCATTATTTCAGCCTCGTATCTGAGTCTATAAGGCTGTCGTGACCCAACCAGTTCGACGAGGAGCAAAACGCACTGTTGAACTCGATTACTGCGACCCGGGCGACATCCAAGTCTGCCGTCAATTTTGACAATTTTCCGTAGCACCATGTATTTATCTGGCGGGGAAAAGAAAACGAGAAGTAAAGGTTCCGATTTGTGTGCTAAACTATCATTTTCTAACACCTTGCGCATACAGAAGAGAAAAAACAAGAAGAGGCCGCATACGAACAAGCAATGAAACTTGAGAGACAAAAGGTTTTAGCCGCCCAGACGCAAAAGAGAAATTCATATGTCTCTCAAGCTCCCCATCCCGCAAGTACAGTGAACACCACCAAGCAGCCCGGCGCCAACGCTGCTGCAAACCCTCCGCCTCAGAATACGGGCTCATCGTCGGTCGCATCTACACATCCTGCTCAACCGTCCCCTCACCGCAAACAACTTCGCAAAAGACCGCTACGACGCCTCGGAATCCGATAAGTGCTCATGGGCCTGCAGTCACACCCACTTCGAATTCCGTTTAGCGATCTTCTCCCTGAAGAGGCGATTCCGCTGGGAAACGTTCCCAAAGTTTCGGTACAATGGCGTGTCAAGCCCTTTCCCTTCCGCATGGATGAGATACTGCTGAGAAGACAGTGGCGTAATCCCCATTACCTTAGTGTTGAGTATCGCTTTGGGAAACATCACTGCCGTGGTCTGTATATCTGGCAAACGGCCTAGGATTGGTTCTAATGGCACTAATAGTTATTCACATGGGTTTCACATCACTGTTAATATTTTTTTTTCTTCAATAAAAGAAGTTCAATGACTTATCTGAGCGGACCAGATTCCCGCTATGCAAAAGCGAGTAGGTGACGATGAAGGAAGGCGCTCAAATTTGCTGAGTTGTGTGACCTTATGCCTTGCAAACGTGCCAGGTCGGATGCTGACTACAACAAGGCTTTTTTTGTTTGATAGCGGATCGATGGCTAGCAAGATAGATGGAGGTTAGGATACAGCAAGGCGCAAACCATCCCGTCTTGAGCGCAATATGAATAGCGCAACGCCCGTTATTATTTCGGAAGCTGTGGTAGCACCTGTCGTTAAAGGTCTCGGATCACCTCGCGAAATTTCTTTACCAGGTGCACAGGGAAAGACAGTTGATGAGTGTGAAAGGCAGATTTATATATGAACAGCGTGGGCTTCACTGGTGGTTCTTTTGCAGCATGTAGAAATGGCAAATCTTTAGTTGAGCTGAGTCGAGGCAAACAAGTGTTTTGCTTTGCCAAGTACCTATGGTACTATCACTCATACAAGTCATTCCAGAAGAGAATATCGCTCAGCTTCTCCTCCGATACATTGGCCGAAGAATAATTCTCCCGCTTTGGCGTTCGTATCTGGTCATGAACCTTCCCCGCGGTTTTCCAGCCAAAGAATCCAGCCATCTCCCAATCGAAAAGCCCAACAATTCTATCGTTATCCACGATGCAGTTTGACTGCGAGAAGTCGTTGTGCATAAAGCTGAGGTCGGGGTCTTTGTTGTCCTCGGAGAAGATGATGTCTCTTTCCAGCTCTTGGATACCGCGGTGTTCAACGGGATCTGGATCTGGAATAACGTAGGATCGGCGGCTGATTTCAGCTGGTAAAGATGCTGTGCGCAGCTTCTGTAATACCTCTCAGGCTTGTTGCTTGAAGGAATCCTTCTGATCCTGCGAGATGTATTGCCAGGCTATGTTGAGGCTGACTCCAGGGATCCTCTCTTGAACAAATACATCTCGTCCGTTGACCTGTCGATGACAATATCAGTATTGTATCAAATAGACATGAAACTGCCGGGCGTGTTTGAGAATAGAGTACCTTCGCTGCGAAATAAACCCGAGGAACTTTGACGCTTCCTAACACCTTTCTCGCAATCGCAATGGCCTCCACTTCGTTCGCATCGGCATACGAATAGTCGCGGTGAGATCGCCGTCCTTGGCGAATCGCTTTCAAGTGACTGGACTTAACTATTACGCTTCCGAGCGCGAAGACATCACGTCCTCCATCTTGATTCTCGTAAATCCTATTGGATTCTGTGCATTTATCGAGCACTGTGGACCAGTATTCTAGGGACTCTGGCGTGGTGCAGTTGATGTGCTTCGCGTCGGGTGTGAAGTCGGCGGAGCGGGGAAGGTATCTTCCATACATAGGCACATCCGCATATCGATCCGTCGACGGTATTTTCTCGGGGTCGGCTTCGTATGGGTTCATTGTGTGAGTGTCGTCAGCACTGTGGTTGGGTTGAATAGAAACGTGAGGTGCAAGGACGCCGATGAGGACACCAATCCCTGTTAGGACTAGTTTCAGGAGAAAGCGCCTGTTAAAAGTACAGCCCTACCTAGATAGGACATGTATTCAGATCTCTTCGCGTCTGACCATTTTGTATAGCGGCGCAAACGAAGCCCGTAGTTGTTTCATCAGAGGCAAAGGCTGATAATTAACACAACAGAGGTCAGTCCTGCTGGGTGGATAGATGGTATATAAAAGTAAGAGTCCGGTGTTCCTACCAGTTTCCGCCCACCTATCACAGCGTTATTATCTCAGTTCATTTATACTCTCTTCCTGATATTAGAAAGCGAATGCAAAAACTGGCATCAAGATATGAGGGGCCGATATCAGGATCCACGCACGTGAATGGGTCTCATATAGGTTAGCGTCTACTGGCGGCCAATCCCGACAGGCGCCTGCCCACTGATGTGCCCATTGTCCATTTCCAACCACACCCTATACAACGGCGACCAGGCATCATATGTCCGTAGCTGAGTCGAGTAAGCTGCAAATTCTGTTCATTCGGCAAGCCGCGCCCTTCGACCTGCTTGAACCTTCAGCCTTGCGGCCTTTTCGTCTACGCGAGCCCGTCATCCATTGTTGGAAATCAGTTGCCACGAAGCTTACTCGTATTGGATTGGTCCCATGTCAGCTGGACGGACCAAGATGCAAATATGATTGGCTTGTGGTATGATTTGGCCCCCAAACCATACCTGCAGTTCAGAGCGGGAGAGAGAATGAGGTGCAGATGCTTTCAGCTCGAAAAGCGCGGGAAATGCCTTTTAACCAACATGCGTGCCCATTCCTCAGCAGGCATTACTGCGAGAAATTATCCAACGAATTCGAAATTTACGCTTGCTGATGCCTTCAACCAAAATTGCCCCGGCACAAAAGGGTACGACCGACCTCGGTGCATTATGGAAGAAAGCTGTCGAAGATTATATGAAGAAAACGGGGAAGGATATGAGCCATATGCGCGCGCAGAGTGTGGATCAGGTGATGAAGAAAACGGAGAAGAGCATGGAGGCTTTTGGGGGTTTCAGACATAAGGGTGATAAAATTGACAAGGTTCGGTCTGCTTTCGGTAGACAGCTGGGCAATATTCAGAAGTGTACGTCAGGCCTCGAATTTTTCCGTATGTATTCTGGCTCTTGCTGATTGAATCAGGTGTCGATGGCCTACAAGTGGTAGGTACAGCTCTCGGAGCTTTCCCGCCTGCGATGCCCGTTGGTCTCGTTTTCGCTGCGTGTGGGCACTTGTTGGATGTGAGTGGACTCCTTATCGTTTAGTCGAATGTCTAGACTGGCAATTCTCTCCCGAAGTATCATGAATCCCCACCTCATGGTACTTCATATTGCTTGGAAACATCTTGGGCTTTGATATGCAGATTTTCTGAGTCGAAGAAGTACTAATGAGATTTTCAGGCTTTCGCGCGTGTCACGGATGACTACAATCGCGTCGAAGCTTTCTTTTCGTATGCAAATCGGTTCTTCGAGCGACTGTCACTGTTGGAAACGAAAGCAGATCCTGAGCCATTGGCCCTTGCTATCGTTCGAGTTTTCTCGACGCAGTTGTCGGTATGTGGGATAGTGGAGTGTATGATGAAAGAGAATCGCTTCAGTAAGCCGCTCCAGTCCATGAACTTACGGACACTATTTCGAATGTGGCCTCCAATCAACAGCGATTTCAACAAGTCTCTTTCACTGACTCAAATCATAGAGCAATTCCTCAATGCACTGTGGAACTTGGAAGACAAGGAGCTGGCTGGGGCATATGCTGCGATGCAAGCGTCCATTGAAGAACTTGACTCGACAGTTGGATTCGCAAGTTTCAACGCCATCAAGAACGCTCAAGAGGACGTCCAAGAGGTCAGCGAGCAGGTCGAGCTATTGGACCAGAACATCAGAAGATTTCGCGACACGTTGCACGAGGACGTCCAGAAACTCTATGCTAGCAGTCTCGACCTGGAAGTCAAAGTCACCCAAACTTACGTGGCGATAAAAGAGGTGCAGGAGGAAAGTCATCTTACCAACATAACCGTCAGTCAAGTCGACCAAAAAGTCACTCAGTTCTTTGAGAAATGGGAGATGGCGGAGAAGTCCAAGATGGTCTCAAATCAAGGGGAGAGGAAGATGCAAAGTCAAAAGGCGAATGGCAAAGGCGACATCGGGGATATCAAGGTTCAAGCCGTGGGAAGAATCAAGGAGTTCTTCAACTCTCGCAGGGAGCTTTTCCCGGACTTCTTAGATGCACGTACAAAGAACCAGGCCATGAACGACAGCATCAAGCGATCGTTCGTTGATGGCACCGCGGCATGGCTTACCAAGGATCCGGACTATGCCTCTTGGCTTGGTGGCGACAATCCTTTGCTTTGTATCAGAGGATCGGATGGTACGGGCAAATCCTACATTGCCCAAGCGACTGCACAAAAGCTATCATCACAAAACGATAGCCATCGAAGCATTGTTTATTTCTATTTCCAAGGCGACTTCTCACATTCTCGATCCGTACAGAATGCGCTTGCTTGTGCTGCTCTGCAAATTGCCGAGAGCAATAGTCGGTATGCTGAACAGATAGCGGCTGGAATCAAAGAAGACACCGGAAAGGATGCAAAGGAAGATGAAGAATCGACATGGAAACGGTTTTTCCTCTCCATGTTCAAGAAAGACAGTGATCATCATGTCTCCATCGTACTGGATGGCCTGGATGAGATTGAAGAGAAGGAGAAAAAGCTTGTTGTGCAGTTCCTCGACAAAATCAGGGCCGAGAAATCCAAAATCTCGGTCCTAGTTACAAGCAGACTGGATGATGGGTCGGTTTTGGACCCCTGTCGCCCTCTTGTTGTCGACGTCACGAAAGAGAAGATCGCGCAAGATCTCAAAGTCTTGATTTGGCATCGATTGAAGACATTGCCTCGTCTCAAAAAGTTCAGCCATACTGTCAAGAAAGTCATACTACGGAAAATTTTCAAGGAAGCTGACAGTAAGTTGATTCATCCTACAGTCCTGTGTCAAGAGTCTCGCAAGCTTCCCCCAGTGAAGTACCGCAACTCTTTTGATTGAGCACTCTACCTCCGAATGAGAAGCACGAATCTAATCATATATCTAGGCTTTTTGTACGTCGAACATATGCTACGAAGATTGTCCTATATCGGTCGCGAAGGGGGTGTGCTCAAAGATCTGAAGAAAGTCCCAGCAAATCTCATGGAGCTCTACAAGCTACTACTGGATGAGTGTCTCCAAAACCGTACAAACGAGCAGTTCCAGGCATTGAAGAGGCTTTTCGCGTTCTTAGCCTTCGCGAAGCGACCACTTACTCTGAGCGAAGCAACACACATCATCCATCTCTCATGTCCAGATGGCACACTCGATATAGAAGGCGAGATCATAGGACGCTCGTCAAGGTAGAAGTCTATGATCATTAGTCGCGTATCAAGCTAACTCAATGCAGAATCCTGGAGCTGTTTCAAGCAGAGCATCTTGACGAAGACCTCAGGGATGATGACGGGGGCGATGACGCAGATGATTCGGGTGACGAGAAAGAACCGGATCTCGAGGAGTACCAAAATTCCACATTAACATTCCAAGAGCGTTCTCTGTGGCGGCATTTCAGAAATGCACCACCCGAAGTCCAAGGCAAGCACGACCTTAGGACTGTGGCTTCTGAAGCACACCTTATGATCTTGTCTACCTGCGTCGACACCATGATCGAAGCAGCCAAGGATCCGGATAACTGGAAAGCGACCGACCTTCGATACTATGCCACGACTCAATGGACCGATCATTTCGGGGATATGGAAGCTGAGACAGCATCAGAAGAGACGGTTCAGGTCGTAGTCACGCAGCTCCATCGCATCCTGACCAACAAGAACAATGTATCAAAACTTTTCGAACGATACCTGCTTTGCTCTACGCAGTACCCTCCAAGACCCTCGGAAACAAAGGAGCCTTCCAAACCTAAGCCTGGTCCACCTGAGACCATTCCTTGGTATGACAAGGCACTCGCTTGGTTAAGGAGAGGCGCAACGCTTCCCGAAGCCTTGATGAGCTTGGAACTCAGAGGATGGTGTGCCAATCTCGATCGCAAGAATATCCTTGGGCCGTTGACCAGAGGTCATTTCAATAACTGGCTGGAGCGCGATGACCCTTGGTGGCTCACTGAATCCTTCCGTTTCACGACAACTGCTCTTGTGCTGGTGAGTTACTCATTCCTACATTGCAAGGTCCAAAGTCATTTTCTTCGACACTTTAACGTAGTCCGAGCTATAGGAAGTGAGGCCAGACATTTGGCATATGGCCATGGGCTTTATAGTGGCGCTAACCAATACTCCTTAGTCTACCCAACTCGAAATCAACGAGAATCAACCCCAGAGCCTTCGCGAGCAGATCATGAAAGTCGTTGATATCATGCAAGCCGATAAAACGAACCCCAGTGTCATGCGGGCGATCGGGACGACACTCTGCGAATTGAAGTGGGAGAACAAGGCAGATGAAGCGGCTCAGGCGGAGATGGATAAGGAAGGAATCCGATACCTGAAAGAGAGCGCACCATTGCTAGAACCCAAATCGCTCGTCAGAAGTTCTACATTGCGACTTCTAGCGAATCGATTAGAGAATCCTACTGGAAAGGCCGAACCCGAAAATGACCAAGCTTTAGTGTATCTCGACGAAGCCATGGAGGCTTTCCCCGACCTTGACACAAGCGATCTTCCTGAGGAGGCAAAGAAGGAGATGATATTCAAGAGACTTGATATCACGTTTGACAAAGGTCGAATTCTCCGTAAAAAGGACGATCTCGACTCTGCAATGGAGATTTTCAATGCAGCTAGGAAGATCTCCCCCGAACCTCTTGATGGCTGGAGTCTCGACAGTATGGCAAAGTTGTTTGATGAGAAGAAGGATGCTGACGGAAGTGGATTGATGAATTTGCTGAAATCATGGACCAACAAAGAACGCAACAACTGGCTTGAATTCCTCTTCGAATACGAAAACGACGACAAGATACTCAACAGAGCTGCCAAGCTTACTGATCAGGTAGATCTTCTAGTTGATTGGTTAACGTTGGCTGAGAGGACTGCTGTTCCACAAGGTGGTCTGCTGCTTTTCAACATTCGGGCAGCTATTGCGGAAGTCCACCGAGTTCTTCGCGGGGATACCGAAAAAGCAAAACAGACTATGCGTGAAATGTTAACGGCGAAGATGAACGTTGTGCCATGGCAGGAAGACTCGCTAGCTTGGACCAGGACCGTTGCATGGATGCGCTATGCGGCCATTATCTTTTCTCAATTCCATGCATCTCCGGACCCGGTTAGAAAGGAGGAACTGCTCGACGAGCTGGAAAGGATACCGCATGTTCACGTATCCGATGAACTGTACGAATCTCACGTCGGTATGCTTGTCGCCAACATGCTGAGGGTTTTGGGACCATCCCGCGAATACTACAAATATATGGACAAGATCTTCCAAGCTTGTATGAGCGGGCTCGAGGACAGCGTGTCTTACAATGATGCTCCCAGTCTGCGCTTGCTCGCCAAAGTACTGGCATCTGTGGAGGGTCTCGGGAATGATGCACAGATAGCATATTCGTTGCAGTTCTCTATTCTGGATCGAGAGACTCACGAAAAGGAAAAGAAGAAGGACGGGGACGAAGGAAGTCGTGCAGCCTCGCCAACCGATGATGCGAATGACAATGCAAAGGATGACGACAAAGAGCCCAGTGTAGCGGAGCAGGTCAATGGTGAGTCTGTCGCGGAAAAGCCTGTCGAAGCAGCGAAAGAAGGTGTGGACGATCCTTCACCCGCGAATCCTCCGAATGCCGATGACACCCAATCGGAGCCCGCCAACAGAGACGCGAAAGGCAATACGAAGGATGATGACAAAGCGGCCAGCGTAGCGGAGGAGGTCAATGGTGACTCTGTCGCGGAAAAGACTGTCGAAGCAGCGAACGAGGGTAATCCTCCGAATGCCGATGATGCGAAATCGGGCGGTGCCGACGAAGATGCGAAAGCAGTGACGGCGCAATCAAGGAGGCCATCCAGCGCCTCAAGCCTACCGTCATACCATCATCCTCCTGAGCATATCAAGCCGATGGATGATGAGGAACTCACTAATTCGACCTTTCCATGTGAAGGCTGCAACAGTAGCTTTAGTTCATGGTAAGCACATCTCGAATCTTGTATCGCTTTCCCGAGGTTCCTTTGCGTCCGCTAACTATATGTGCAATTTTAGGGAATCTCCACTGTATCTATGTCTTATGTGCCCAGACGCTGATCTTTGCCACCCTTGCTACGCCAATCGCATGGCCATAAACAGGGGAGAGAAGACCAAGAAGGACGAGCCGTGGAACCAGTATTGCGACAAGGGACATTTTTACATCAAAGGGCCTGTGGATAAGTGGATGGGCGTGAAGAATGGGGTCATGAGATTTTTAGGCGACAAAGTGGAAGACGCGGTCTTGAAAGAGAATGGTTCTGGCGAAGAGAAAGAAGATGGGCTGGCCAAGCCGGAGGAGAAGACGGGAGGTGAAAAGGAGGATTTGGGAGGGAAAGAATCTTCCCCCACAGAATCGCTTCCCAAACCCGACGCAACAGCCGATGGAGACGCAGAACCAGCACACAAGGACTCTTTGGAAAAGACAAAACCACCTAAAGATAATCGCACACAGGAGATCACTGTCGTCAAAGACATCACCTACAAGCTCGACACCATCCCCATACAAGAATGGGTTGCTGGACTGAGAGGCAAGTGGAAGGAGGCCTGGGATCGCTACTGGGTCTCTGGAGGTGGGATCAAGGATATTGGGATTGTTCCTGTGGTTGAAAAAGCTGAGAGCGGTGAAGGAAGTGGTGTGGACGCTCAAGTCACAGAGGACTTAACGAAACCAGGTCAGCATAAAAGTGAGGATCAAGCTCTAGAGCAGAAGAGTGTTGGGGAGGTAGGAAAGGAGAATGAAGAGGTGTTGCAAAGTTCGAAAGAGGTGGAGGGAGAGACGTAATAGTCAGGTTGGCATCGACGACAATGATGAGGTAGTGACAACGGCACGTTTCTTATTGATGACCAGATACTTCAGTCCGGCGTGTATACTCCTCATGTCGTCACATGAACACATCCTTCGAGCAAACGTCTTGCAGTATTTTACAAAGTGCAGAAAATTCATACCTCCCCCTCACCTCTCACCGTCGTCGGTCTCCGTCTGAACCCTCCCCACAAATGACCCTGACCAGGTTCCAAAACAGAATGTTTCCGCACAACCGAACCCCCAGTTACCCTCGTCGACAACCTCCTCTTCACAGCCATTCCCGACGAACCAAGCCTCCTCCGCTCCCTCACCCCTTCCCTCCGAATAAAAAACTCCCTTATACCCTCCCCCTTCAACACCACCAAAACCGCCAACCCAATCACAAACCCCGTGACCGGCAACGCCATACTCCAAAAAACCCACTGCCCCTTCTCCAAGTTTCTAATATCCACCGTATTCATCCCCAGATACGATGTAGCCCACGATAACGGCAGGAAGATGATCGTCACAATGGTAAACACAATAATCGCATTCCCGTTGTTCTCCTGCTGGATCTCGAGCATGCGGGAGACATGGTCGCTCACGTCCTCGAGGCGCGAATCGAGATCCGAGAGGCGCAGACGGACGGCGTGGGATTTGCGCAGTTGGAGGTCGAGAAAGGGCGCTTCGACTTTGAAGCGTGCGGCGCGGAGGAGGGTGGTGGCGCGGAAGGTGCAGGGTTCGAGGATGCGGAGGTAGTTTTTCAAGAGGTCTTGATGCTGCGTGTTGATGCTTGTGATGAGGTTGAGTTCTTCGCGCATGCGCCAGATTTGGCCGAGGATGCGGGTTCGGGGGTGTTTGATGGCGTCGCGGTGCTGTGCGGGCGGGTTAGTTGGGGTAGGTTTGAGGGTTAGGGGATGGGGGGAGGGCTTACTAGGCGGCGGTAGAAGCTGGCGTAGACGAGATCGATGGGGTCGTCGGCGTGGAGGGGTTTGTTGACTAGGGTTGTCATGATCGTGGCGAGGATGTATTCTGGTCCTACAGTGTCGTAGCTGACAGTTTCGGTGTCGATATCCGTGTACGCTCCGAGCATTATGTCGTGTTCGGCTTTGTTCATACATTCTTTGGTGCGGTTTCCAAAATGGATGATGTCTTTTCCAGTAGTCGCGAGCAGTTCTCTCTCCTTTTTGGCGGCAGGGTTACCGTCTGGTAGATCTTTGTTCATCGGATCTGAGCAACGACTGAGCAGAGGGAACGCTTTCGCGGCACAGACCAGCAGCAGCACAGCGTTTTCGAAAGCATTGACAAGTGACTTTGGTAGCATGAAGCCCGAGGGCATTGAGCTGTTGTCGCTGGCAACACCGTCCCAAATGCCTCTTCCTTTTTTGTAAACCTCCTCAAGAGGCTCAAGCATGTGATCTAGGTAGTTCGTGTAAAGCTCGATTCGCGTATCGGCATAATACTGGATGTCGTTGCGTAGCCAAATCACGAGTGCGTGTATATCGGGACCATCTTCCCCGTCTTTTGGTCGATCGTAGTGATATGACTGAACGTGCCACGCAGCGTCGCGAACAGTCAGGTACCGCGTCGAATTGCGACAGAGCTCGCAGTCTTTCCATGAGACTCTTGGCTTCTTCTGGTTCGACAAAATGCCGAGCGGTGAGGGATCTTTGATCATCCACCATTCTGGATCTTTGTATCTCAGTGCAAATGCTTCGTCTTGGATGGTGAATGTGATGATCTGCAGCCACATTAGCTAGAGAATAGAGAGCTTGGCAATATGGAGTAATCTTTTGATGACACTTCAAATATTCAGGCTTTGCAGAGTGTTGCTAAAGCTTCAAAGCAAGAGTATGGAGAGACTTACAGCCAATATGGTCTCAAACGCGCCCCAACACTTCAGCACTATTGGGTGGTCTGACACAGACGGAGAGGTCAATGGAACATACAATGATAGAAAGCCATGAAAGTAGCGATGAAGAATCTCCAGCTTCTTGTTGCACGCTTCCAACTCGCTCGCTCGAACCCGATCGTCTTCCGAGTAATCGGCAACAAGTAGTGGGTGCTTGCTGTTAGAGTCATCATGCTTCGGACTCTTCCCGGATGGGTTGGCTGCATCGCTAGTTACTGCTTTTAAGGGGGGGAACACAGCCTCCAGTTCGGCTTGTGCCACTTCTTTGGACCTCCGATACGTCCGACTGTGTCTTGAAGGCCTGGTTGTTTGAAGCGTGTCATGCACCATCCCCAGTATTTTTACGATAGATTCAACAGAAGATTCTGAACTGATCACGTCGTCTATATTCTCTTGACTTGTTGCCCAACTGAGGAAGTGTGGGATCGAAATTTGCGATTTGCGACTAAACTTCTCGGTGTCGTTGATTACCACGCTACGGGTCTGTTCCTCAGCAGCGTCGGCGATGCTGGGATTCGGACTTATTTCTCTTGAATGTGTTGATCTATGCTCTGACGTAGCGTCTGCTCGTGTGGGTGGAAGGCGAAAGCGAACAACAGTTTTGGGTGGGCTGTAAACCTCTGGTGAGGAGTCCAGCGTAGTGGGGTCGAAGACTATCACGCCTTTCTCTTTCAGTTTTTCTCTTCTTCTACTCATGTCATCAAACAATACTAGGCTTGTAGATGCGGATAGTTTGAGATTGTCTTGTTGCGGTGCTTTGCTCGAAGCAGGCATACTTGGCTCATGACGCACGGAGGCTTTGCGGTCGTATAGAACTAGCTCTCCCTTGTTTTGAAGCGCTGGTTTTAGTGAAGGCCTTTGAGGAATCTTGATCAAGGCCATAGCGTTGTTCGTACGCTCTTTTAGGAGATACTCAGTATCTGAGCTTGAATCACTGTCATGTTCTTCATTGGCATGCATCCCAGCATGTGATTGGATGGCAATTTGTTCGCTGGTATTTCCGAGAGTCGAAGCTAATGCTCCCGCTTTGGGGATTGTAGCGACTTGGTTTTGGATTCCTGGCCCGGAGGTTGCGACCGATGAAGTTTGGACTTCCTTACGTCGAAGGTGTACCCTTATCACATCAGAAGAATTATGTTGCAGTAAACTGATCCACTTCTCGCCGTCAAGTGTCTGGGCGTCGCCAGTAACGATGTCTATGTCGTCTAACAAACCCTGCACGCTGGCGAGGTAGCGGATTTTGATCGATTGCTTGAGTGCCTAGCTCTAAGTAAGCTATTGTTACAAACAACGACGTGCCAAAAAGCATGTGTACATCTTCCACTGTTCTCGATTTGAGAGTGTTGCCAAACTTCTGTTCCAGGACCATATGAAACGACGACCCGACTTACAAAGAATGTTCGACATTGACTGAGTGACAAGGCAAATTGCAAACCTTGTTGATCAAAAACCTCAATCGATGATGCCCGTATCGGGGCTTTCGGGTCCGGTTCTAGTACATGGATGGAGTCTTGCTTCTCAAGGTCGCCGAACGAGACTGGGCCGTATGTAATGATGGCTGCAATACATCAGCACGCGATGTATCTTCTGACACTTTCGTAACCTACTATCGCCAAATGTAATTGCCCATACATGCGGAACATAGATTATGGAGTCCTTGTCTGCAGCTCCATCGTTCATTAGTCGAAATGACTGCTCAGAGTCCCACTCTTTGACTGACTCGAATCGATCATCCCATTCGTACAAACTCATGATCGGATATTGGTAGTCCGTATTCTTAGGTCCATGGCCGAGCACAGGACCAAGTTCAAAGTACGGAAAGCTGATGCTTGTTGCCGACAACGTCTTCCCTCCAGTACCTGACAAACCCAACTCAGCACTGTCTGCTCTGAGTGTCCACGGAAAGAAACGGTCTGTCGATTGATCGTAATGAAGAGTACGAATGCGTTTGAGTAGACTAAGCAGTACGATGCTCCAGTCTCGAGACAGATTCGGTACACTTAGCACAATGGCTCTGAACTCATCAAAGTCCAGGTGCTGTCTTTTTACATGCAGCCATTTCGTCGTATTGGCTCGCCCTTTCTCGTCATCAGGCCCTGGGGCGCAAGTCAAGTCCAGGGTGTGTTGACTCTCGCTGTCAAACCACCGCTTGGCACCAATGATGTTGAGTAACTTCGCTTTTCTTTCGACAGTAGAGTGTACCTCCGGCCATAGCCATAGTCCCGTAGAGCTCTTTTCCAAAAGCTTTTTCTTATCTGGACCGTTGATTTTGACATGAACCGATAATGGTTCTCCATGGTCGCTAAAGGGAACAGTATAAGGATGGCACTTGGGATCATTGGGATCTCTCTTGGCTCTGGCTCCGCTCCAATGACCGTGCTCATAGTTGAAAGCCCGTAGTCTAGGGTGTCGACCTTCTCGCTTCCATTTCCATGACTTGGAGTCGCGATATCGACGAGAAGTAGACCCCAGTTCATTTTCCTCATCGTCAGAAATGATTCTCATGGGCTCCGCTGATTGAGAGTCCTGAGGATCCGGTGCCACTTTAAGTGGTATGGAAGTGTTCGGAGTTGGTAATGGCAATGGAGTTGGTGGGGCCCAAGTGTGGCGCTTGCCGCTCTGATCGAATCTTGGTGGTGGCGGTGGCGGCGCTGAATACTGCGGTCCATATGTTCCAGACGGGGGTGAGTAGGGATAGCCTGATGGGTACTGGCCGCTCTGGTCGAATCTTGGTGGTGGTGGTGGCAGCGGCGGCGCTGAGTACTGCGCTCCATATGTTCCAGACGGAGGTGAGTAGGGATAGCCTGATGGGTACCGGCCTTTTAGAGGCTCAAAACCAAAAGGGCGGAGCCCTGGATCGGCATAGCCGTACGTATCAAGTGGTTCATGCTGATATTGAACTGGCTGTGTGGGCATGTAACCAGGATAATCATCCAGCGCTTCAGATGCATTGCTGCGTAGTGCATATTCATTTCGAGGTGAGGCTCTTCGAGATGAGCGTCTTCGAGGTGAAGGTCTTCGAGGTGAGGGTCTTCGAGGTGATAGGTCCTCGTCGATCAAATCCCAGTCGTCATCGTCATCAGTATACTCATCTAGCGTGCTGGCCGAGACTTGAACACCCGAGCTGGAGGATCTCTGGGACATAGCATGGGTTCCCGAACCGCTTCCATGATAGTTGATGGTATTGTCCGGTTTTTCGATTCCAGCATGATTTTTTCCAATAGGAAAAGTTGTAGCCCGATCACTCGCGAAGCTAGCTGCACTTTCAGATATCGTATCCAAGGGCTGTTTGTTCGACAAGTAGGCTCGGCCGAAGCTCGACGTCCGGCCATCTTCCTCTTCTTCCTTTTTTGCCTTCGCTTCGGCTTGCTGCATCTTTTGTGTCAACTTCTTTTTTTGCGATTTGCTAAGTCCGTTGAAGGGATCTACTGGAGGCATTTCCTCATCATCCTCCGCATCTTCAACTGTGGCTTTCTTTCCTTTGTAATTTTTTTCAGTCTCATTTTCTTTAGCAATGTACTCATCTGGCTCTGGGACCTTTTCAATTGACTGGTCTTCTGTACGCTCAACATCAGGATTTTTGCCTTTTCCTTTCTTCTTCTTCTTCCCTAGCGCAAAAGTCCTCCAACCAGAGTCCCAATCGTCAAATTTCTCTGTCTGGGACTCTTTAACATCTCCTCCCTCAGACATCGGCTGCGGTGTTGACTTGCTAGGGTCCGCTTCCGCTTCCGCTTCCTGCTCATTTTCTTGCTCATGTTCTCGTTCCTCATAGGCTTGCATCAAGCTCTCCACATGATCGCCTGGGGAAGACGACTGGGACTGTTCAGCGTCATTCCGTTCCATCGTCGATGTAGCTTCGATAGCCTTTGCTTCATCCATTTGATCCTTTACTTCGCCGGGCTCCTCGCCAGACTCCTCACTCTGATGTACCGGTTTCTTTCTCGTACCTTCACCTTTCCTGTCTTTTTTCGAAACCGCACCCCGCCAATACCAATCATCGTCTGGATCTGGGTTGGCTTCATTCACACTTCCATAATTTTTCTCTTCCAACGATCCCCACCCATCAAAGTTGGACCCAGTCTTGTTTCCGGATGCCGGTTCACTTGAAGTCACCAGCTTTTCTTCAGTATCTCGTCGCTGCTCCTCCGTAACCTCATATACCTCCGACTTCCTCTTATCCTCCCTCTTCTTCCTCTCCGCCTTCCACCAGGACGGCATCCCCCAGTCCACCTTTCCAGGTTCCTCAACTTCGTACGGAGACACAGGCGTCTCTTCCCGAATCGCAGCATCCTCAACACCCAGTTTAAGTTCAGGCTCAGGTAAACGATCATGCTCTATTCCCCACTTCTTCTTCTTCTCTTTCTTCTTACCGCCACCCCAGATCGCGCTCCCGCCCCAATCATCCCCCCCTACCTCGGCGTCAGGCGCGCGCTCGGGCCCCTCAACATGGTGCAGCTCTGCTCCCGCCCTGGAACTTTCGGCGTCAGGTGCGATGGAAACTCTTTTCTTCTTCTTCGCCATGTTGCGCCCCAGGTAGGAATCAAAAGAGCCCTAGGGATTGGAGGTGGACGGCAGCTGAGAAGGCTGAAAGATCGCGATTACCCCAGGTTCGCACCTGCTCGTATAGGTGAGCTGCGCCACATCTCGTTCTGGTTAGGTTGGATGAGGCGGTGCATTGCACGCTACATGTATGGAGTTCATCTTTCGAAAATATAGGAGAAAGTCGGGAAATCTTTAGGACCTTGACTTTGAAGTAACATACATATCCACCTCGTTGGTTGGAGAGAGTTCTATTGCAGCGCTGAGGTGACAGATTATGGGGGAAGTGGTGAAAGGTTGACAGTGTTTTGCACTGTTATCTTTATGGAGTGTTCTGAGGATAGCATTTCGACGTTGGGCTGCAGGCTCGAATAGGAGATGCTGAATTCGAATCGAACGATAGCTTAGCTGAGAAATCTCCGGTATTTAGGTGTGGCATATCAGCCTTTGATCATAAATGTGTACTTCCCAACCTTGTTATGTCTACATGAGAGGACGGGTGAGCTCTTGTTAAACACAAAGACATTCGTTCCCATTGCCGGCCTAACAAGCGTCGCCGAACTCATATCACATAAACACCCTCCTCATCTTCCTCCACCCATCAACCTCCCCCTCTTTCCGGCAATCGGTCCTCTTAGCCCACTCGTGAACCGTCAGCACCTCGGACATTTCCCGATGACCGTCTGACGTCCGTGGTGGATCCACGCCCCACAACTCAAACATGACCTCCGTTACCTCATACTCCCAATCGATCCACTTGCCATTCGCCTTCAGCAGCATGTCCACTCTAACCAAGATATCCCAACAGGAGTCCATGTACTTCTTCAACTCCTCTGCATTATCTGCATGCAAAGGGTCGTTCGGCACAGGAACCTGCCTTTTGGGTATGTAGTCGGCGGCCTCAAGGATCGATAGGGCAAGTTCTGTGGGTAGTTTCGTCCTGAGGACCGAGAGCATGTAAGATACGTCAGCTGCGGTCGGGACGTACCATGATCGGTATCTTGCGTCGATGAAGGATGACGGCGGACCCATACCCATTCTTTCCTTCGCCAGATGACTCCAGCTTGGCATCGCGATCATTCCTTTTTCGATACCAAGAAACAAGCGATGCGGATGCGTGCAAACGTCGTAGTTGTCGTTCCATCGCGTTGACGTACAATGTGAGAGCATCTTCTGGTATGCACTCGTTCTGCGGTAGTCGTACATCTGCTCTGTATACGCTAGGCCATATTTCCGCCTCGTCTAGTTGAGTTTGTCGACGCGGGCGACAGGATCCCAGAGTTCGGGTTTGACGAGGAACATGTTGAAGCACAGGTACGACATGAGAGTGCAATTTTTCACATCTGCCCATCCAAATTCCTTGTTGTGGAGGAAAATCGAGCTCAGGGAGAGGATTCAGGAGAGCGAAGCTCTAGTGTATTGAGGTGAGATCAGATGAGACTATATACACAGAGCCGGGAGAACAATCCTCCGATCACCTGATGAGCCTTCATATATCCACCATATATCCTACGCGACACTTGTTGCTCAAAGGGATATGAGGAAATGACCATATTGCTGCCAGGTTGATGTCTGGGTGCGACACTAGTCGGAGCAGAGGTTCTACTTCACCATGAACGACGAGTGTTTTGAGAAGCTCGACGCATTCTCGAATCTCCGTTGGGTATTCGTAGTCATGGTAAAGGACTTCGAACAGGTGGAGTAGCCAATACCGTAGTTTGCGTTCCTCATCTTTCAGGACTTGCGCTCTTTCGTCTTGACGCGTGGACGGATTGTCTGGCAGTTTGTACGATGCAACGGTTTTCGCGACGTGCTTGGCTGTGGTGTCGGGTATGAAAAGCTCGTCTTCCGTGGGTGGTAGGAGATGCTCAGGATATCTTCTACGCTCTTGGGTGGACGCATGGTTGATCAAGGTGGCGAAGTCCTGGGCGAATTGTTGCAGTTGCTTGCCTTGGCCAGGCTTGAAGGTCGGGTAGAGATTCGTGCGGCCGTTGGATTGCTTGTTGGCGTAGACGAACCTGAAGTGGTCGGCGATGGTGTGCCACGGAAGGACGTGGGCTTGATGTGCCATTGTCGGCTCTTTGGTCCCAGCTCTTTCGACTTTGCTATAATGTTGGGACTTTGTGAACTTGTCACAACTTCACCTCATCATCTTTCATGAGTCCAGACGCCCGAAACTGATGTGCTGACGTCGGGGGTGGGCGTGCCTTTACTAACGCAACGGTCATCGCATCCATCGGTATCCGCTCCAGGCGTTTGTATGCAGGCCGTTTTCCAAAGTAAGAGTCGAGCGCATGTGATACGGCTGCCTCGAAGTTATGACTGGGAAGGGTGCATGGTGTGGCGGATGGAAGTCGCGCTATCGTGCCGTGAATCGCGGTATTGTTGGTTTGCACATCATCCTTGGATCAACATGAATAAGAACAGAAGAATGATGCAGCGGTACTGCGATAGAACATGATTTCAGTCCCTTCAAAGTTCAGGGTCTTCACTACTGGCATAACGGCGTTGTGCAACTCCACGTCACTTCCACGTGACTTGGAAGTTCCCGCCAACCGGCAAATCTTCGGCACTAATCTCGCTTAACGGCTTGGAAGTCCGAGCGGCATCACGTGCACGCTAGCCCGCTTCCTGCTGCCTAGCCTCCCCCCCAGGTATAAATACCTGCCCGCCCCCGTCCCCCTTTCTCGCTCCTTATCTAAGTGCATGGGCATACGCTTACCAGTGAAGATTCGTCTGAGGTAGCGTTTTTGCTAGTTGAAAACTACAACTATGACTGCTCTTGTTGGTCCTTGTGATCGGCAAGGAATTTTTGTAACAAAACCATCGCAGCTGCTTTGCTTGCTTGCTGTTGTGCTTTTCGTTGATTATCGCGGCGTCGCTGCGTGATTGAAGAAGAGTTTTCCCCCATCCCCTTCTCCTCCCGCCCCACACAGCACACAATTTTCTCGCTGCCAACGTGCTCGGTGACGTTGCTGCAGAAAATTCTCAGGACGCGTTGACGCGTCTTTTGTCGCCAGAGGTCGAGGTCGCAAGTTGTGAGTACTGTCTGCCCGCTGCCTATCCTCGTAACCCAAGCCTATACCCACTGACACGATGCCCACGAGACAGTCTGCCCACAGCTACCTGTCGTTGGCCGCATGTCGCCTTCGTTGTCGATGCGCTATTATCGCAACCACGCGAACGAAGTTTGGTCGCCGGGCAGGGCCAGAGCCATCCAGAAACATACAATCCTCACGGATGAAGGCAAAAGCCGTTTCCCTTGGCCAGCGACCACACCATCATCACAATCACCGCTGCCGCTCTATCGATCTACCACACGTCCGTTGCCTCCCTATCGCAGTCGTAGCTGCCACACGCGTCAACACGCCTCTTGAGCCTCGGGTGCTCACCTCGACCTCCACCCCGCCGCAGCGTTATTCACCCATCCTTTATATCGCGTGGCCGACAACAATCATGCATGCATACACAATATGGGGGCTGAACTAGCGAATGCTAGCTTAAGCAACCTTCACCGGTTAGCACAATGCCCATGCAGATTGGAGACGGTGGTCCTACGGGCAAACTCCCACGCTGGAGTGTCCCTGGAAACATGCGCGACGTTTGGGTTCTCTTGCCAGAGTGCATGCCGGCCGCTTGTGTGAACGGTCGGCGGCGTACAGACCTCCTCCACCGAAAAAGGGAATCTGTGGCAAATATATGCATCATTGGAGAAGATGCTAGAAGAGCAAATGGCGCCGGAACGACCAAAGAGAGCGAAAAGAGCTGCAGAGAACGATCGTGTGGACGATGACGCGAATAAGATCGGAATGAAACCGTGTAGGCACCCGGAGCCCACTGTATTGAATACAACACCCCGCAACACTGCTTTCGCCGCGTAGCAATATGTACAGTTATTTATCTTAGACGGTGAGCCAGCGTGCTCCGTGACTGGCTTGGCATAGGATACCCGATTTTCATATCGGTGACGATGACTCGACCCAATTGCCCAGATCTAGAAGATCGCAAGATACGATTTGCTTCGTCTCTGTCTGTTCTGATGACTTGAGATGAAACAGTCATGGTGAAGTTCTCCTAGCTACGGGCGCTCTTGTTCGCGCCTCTCAAGAAATCCACGGTCAAGGTAATATATTTGGGCAAGATGCATCAATCGAAGTGGGTCCATGTCTTCAGATCCGTTCTGCCCTCATATCCACCGTGGACTGCAAAAGGCACTCATTGTAGCTGAACGACATCGTGCCCCTGCTACAGGTCCGTTCTCTGCGTCGGCTGGACTGTGCTGGACCGAGAGCGTTTGGCTCAACCCCTGCATTTGTAGAGGCCGACGATTCGCTACTTGGGCTGAACTTCGTATTCCACACACGTCCAAAGAGATTTGGACCCGATGAACTGGTCCGTATCATACAGCTTACCCGCTGTGCCTTGTTCAGCCTCGTCACTTTGCGACGCCATATTACGCCGGCTTCTGCCTCATTGAATGTTCTTCTCCTCCTTAACCTCGCCTCTTCAGCCCCATCAAGCCTTTTCAAGTCGATCTCTTTCGCTTGCTCATTGATGTCGTAGTACAACGGATGTCCTGAAACGGATAAAAAGACCATGGCAACGGATGAGAGAAACCAAAAATGGGAAAGCTGGACGCACGAGCAAAATTCAGGCAAGTCTAATTTGTCACTACAAAGGAGGACATATTCTGAATGGATCACAATTACTGACCACCTTTATCTAGAATGCCAACGTACCTTCCACTCCTGACGCCCCCATATCCATCATCTCTACGGCTGCCCACCCCGCTATCGCTGATGTCACTACGAACGGCTCTGCCAACGATCCTGCTGTAACTGATCCCGCTCCAAGCGTCCCTAGCGTGGCAGGTCACACCGACGAAGCCCATCCTGCAGCTCATCGTATCACAGCAACCGCTTCCACGAATGATACTAAGACAGCCGTCAGGGCCGCGAGCGACCCTAACGTATCGTCAAAGCATCAAGAAAAACCTCGCCTTGGCCTACACCTTCTTCACGATCCTATGGGTCAACCTAAAGTTGATATCGTTGCAATACATGGGTTGGGCGGTGATGCATATAGAACATGGGAATGCGATGGGAACCTATGGCTTCGGGACTTCCTGCCACGTACCATTCCAAGCGTCAGGGTCTTCTCCTTCGCATATCCCGCGGACATCTGGACAAAACGAAAAGCTGAGGTGGAAGACTTTGCCCAAAGTTTACTCAACAATCTCGAAATGAAAAGGAGCACAGACAAGGATCGACCGATCATATTTGTGTGCCATAGTCTTGGGGGTATCGTTTGCAAACAAGCACTTGTAACGGCGCATAATTCAACACAGTATCAACACCTGCTCGCCGCAACTCATACAATCATGTTTCTCGGAACTCCGCATCGTGGTGCAAAGGTAGCAGACACAGGCTTCATGTTCAGCAAAGTCGTCGACAATGTTCTTATGAGATACGCTACGTTTGGACAATTGGCCCAAATAAATGCGAAGCTCTTAGAGACACTAGGATACGACTCGGACAATCTATTGAAGCTCGCGGACCACTTCACAAGTCGGCTTGAAAACATCAGAGTCAAAACATGCGTTGAAATGGATCCTGATAAGAGAACCGGTGGATTAGTAAGTTATTCCGATTCAGATTACTTTAAGTGCTTACAATTTCCTACAGATTGTCGAGCAAGCATCTGCAAGAATTGGTATACCTGGCGAAGAAATACTCTTGATCTGGAAAACTCATCAGAATATGTGCAAATATGCTGATGCAGATGACAACGATTATTTGCTCGTGAGCGACTGCTTAAGGAAAGCGGTGGAAGCTGCACATTCATCCCGACCGTCAAAGACGAGCAAAGGTAAGGGACGTAATACAACTGAGAGATCAATCACTAATCCATTTAGACTAGACCTTGAAGAGCGTGACAAAGCTTGCTTAAGACACCTCAGTCAATTCCATCATCCTGATACGAGGAGTAAACTTCTGGAGGATCGTGTGGATGGTACTTGTGTCTGGCTTCTCGAACATGCCCAATACCATTCTTGGAATTGCAAAATGTCTTCGGCCCTACTTTGGATAACGGGCAATGCTTCCTATGGAAAGACCGTCCTGTCCGCCTACGTTAGCCGACATCTGGAAAAGTCGCAGAATGGGAGGACCCCACACCTGGTTTGTCACTACTTCTTTGATGCAAAGACGGGGAAAGCCACAAACCCGAATGAATTTACACAAGCGATCATTTTCCAGATTGTCGAAAAACAACTCGAGCTTCTCGAGCATGCCACAAAGGTCCACGAGAAGACCCACGACATGAACTCTTCCTCTACCATCCTCTGGGAGGTTCTGGATGCTATTGTAGCCGACAAAAACTGTCCACCTGTGCTCATTGTCATTGACGCTCTCGACGAATGCGAGCCTTCCCTTGTCACAACCCTCCTCAACGAGGTTAAAAAGCTCGTCTCGAAGACCAAATCCCAAGAGTCCAGCTGCGTTAAGTTCATCCTGACTCTCCGCCCTCAACCAAATCTCTGTGATCTTCTTGAAGAGTATGCAGAGAACCGAATCGATTTAGGCGCGGAAAAGGAAATCAGGGAGCAAGAGGTTGGCTCGGTAATTCGGCAACGTGTGACATTACTGGCAGAGCGACGGAGTTATTCGCCAAGAACCAAGGACTTCGTTTTGGAAGCTCTGCAGGAAAGAGCTGAGAACACATTCATTTGGGTTCGGTTCGTGATACTCGCTCTGGAGAAAGACAAACTTCGAACTGATGCTTCGATCCGCAAAATCATCCAGACGTTTCCCTCAGATCTTGAGGAGATATATACGCAGTTTCTTCACCAAATTGAGCCAGAGTACCAAGATTTTGCCTCCAAAGCACTATGCATACTGCTTGGAAGCCAACGGTCCCTTGATCTGGAGGGATTCGCTTACGCCATGGCCATAAGAGACGATCACAAGTACTTCGCAGAGGTCACCGAAAACTTATCATCTGCAATCGGTTCAACACTCCGCGATGTGCTCGGGCCTTTAGTCGAAGTCTCCGAATGCGAGGTGTCTCTCGCACATCTCACGATGAAGGAATTTTTACTTATTCAGACCACCTCTACCGATTGCCCACTTCCTGTTTGTTTCAGATTCAGCCAAGCTAAGATACACGGGGAGCTTGCGTCAATATGTCTTACACATCAGTTGCTGCAAGACAATCCCTCAGAACGCGCCAAGAGCTCCCAATTTATGGAGTATGTTTTCACTTACTGGATCTGCCACTACGTGTCATGCCAATTGCAAGATGAGGCGCCGGAACATTTGCAAGTCAGGTTCTGGGAATACTTCAGCACTCTCGACGAGAAGCAGCGGGCTAAACTGCTTGTTACGGAAGCGGCCGCTGGCATGGCACAAGAGGCAAATTTTTTGCTAGAGCGTGGAATTCACCCTGATGCGGATTATGGTGGAACCACTGCTTTTCGTACGGCAATAAGCCACAGCCGTCCCGAAGTGATTGAACTTCTTCTAAACGACAGCCGAACAACTATCGGCGTACTTGCACATGATCGTACCCCTCAGGGAATCATTTGTAATTGCAAAATATCTGCCCTCACCATTGCATTACGCAATAAACGTCTGAATCTCGCCAAACGCATTCTCGACGATCCCAGGTTCGACTTCAAATTGGTCGGAACACATGATATTGTCGAAGCAATGAGGTCTCATTGTGGAACACTGGTCGATCGACTCTTCGCGATGGATCATGTCAAGATCGGGATATATTCTCTTACGACGGCGTGCCAACTTGGTGATATTGGCCTGGTCCAACGAATTCTCGAATATCCTCGATTCGATTGGGATCATAATTTATCAAGAGAGATGAGTCCTGTGTATGTGGCTCTACAGGCTGGCCATGTCGAAATTGCCAAAATGCTGCTCAGCACCCAGGAGTTTAACGTAAACGCAGTGTTACCCAACTCCGCACCTGTCCTGTCCTTATGCGCAAAGAGCCGTGATTTGGACTCACTAAAGTTCCTTCTAAAGTGGCCCGGCATTGAGGTGAATAAGATAGACCAATATTACTTACATACACCACTGATATGGGCGGTTTGGGGGCGCCACCTCGGTATCGTTCGCGAATTTGTGGGCCGCAAAGATGTTGATCTGAATTGCAAAGGTACCTACGGTCAAACTGCATTATCCTTTGCAGCTGAGGCTGGGGATGTGGAGATTGTCAAAGAACTTTTGGGAAGTGGGGGAGTGGATGCATCAATCCAGGATAATATGGGGCGCAACGCAATTTCCTGGGCTCGGAAGCCAATGGGATTAACCCACAAGACACATTTAGACGAGATAGTATCACTTCTACTTGAGCATGGTTGTCCTGACCTTGGGCCAGAGTCAGACCTTGAGTCAGAAGAAACGAGCGAAGAAGACGAGTCGGAAGAAACGAGCGAAGAAGACGA
>ML977020.1:207862-307965 GCA_010015675.1 Byssothecium circinans | reverse complement strand
GAAGACGAGTCGGAAGAAACGAGCGAAGAAGACGATTCATCGCGAGGTGGACGTGCTTGGACTTTATGAATGAGTCGGGGTATACATATACAGATGCCGGCATCTACCCTTTCCGGTCTGGAGCCCTTGTTTCTGACACGTAATTGAGCGTTCCTTTTTATATATATACTTGTAGTACCAATATTTCAAGAAGCAGTTCATCTCTCACCCAAACACGGCTAAAAAAGCTATGAGCCATGTTAAGTCTGTAAATAACTAAGGTAAAACTGCGAGCTGCATACCTTTATAGCAATCACCCTACGTCAACCTATGTATACGATGGTGTGTGGATAGCAAGGAAACCGGACGTGTGAGAGCGATGAACCTTATGCGCAGTGTCATCCGGTGCAACCCCTTAATTGATGCAGCTGTACCAATCACACACGCAAACTATACAAGTCGGGTGGAACTACATATTGGTCAAACGCTACCAACTTAGCCCTCATAGTCCTCTATTCGAGATCTTTACCTCGCCATAGCCGCAGCTCCCACCTCCTCCAACCCGATCTCTCCCCCGTCCACACTCCTTTCACCCACACTAACGCCCCCCACCCCTCTTCTTCATAACGCTGACGCCGGGTGGCCCTGAAAACAACATTTTCACCAATGTACTGATGCGTTGCGTCCTACGCGGTACTTCCTACATAATCAAGACCCTGTTAATTCGCTCAAGTGCTGTGAATGGAAATTCCACGTGACTCCTAAGCCATGGGCGTTCCTGTTCACTATGCACGCTCCGCGAGTCGCGAGCACTACATATTAGCGGGTGTAGGGCTATGGCTTATACGCTTACGCTATATTCTAAATTTCTAGTATCTTGGTATTTCTATTGTCTACGGACGGGTAGAAGGGCTGGCTTAATAACCCAATTACACGGTTCGCTTCAAACGGGCTACCACGATCAAGGGCCCAAGGGCCAAGTACGTGTGTTGAAGTGGGCAAACAGCCTACTCTCATGACCTACACCTAATTAGGACTGGTGTGCTAGCGTGCAGGTATATAAACCTGCACACGCCTTAGATAGCAATATTTCCTCACACACACACACTCTAACAACGTGGCCGAGGACATGATGCTGCTACGCAGCAACCAGATAGATAAATCAACCTGCGAGTCTATGTTTTAAATTTATTAGGGTGGTGGTGAGAGCGACATCACAGAGGTGTCCAAGTGCCAGGCTTATCAGTTGCCAGAAAATCCGTTCGAAGATACATCCAGTTTCTAAAGTGTCTACTCCTGGATATACTTCCTCAACCCCCGCAACCGTTCCTGCGCCGTCTCCAACACATCGTCAGTCTTACACACCGCAAACCTCAGCCAATCCTCCACAATATGCGCGTTCTCGGGGGTGAAGAACTCCGTAGGCGGAATCGCTGCAACACCCACCTCCATGATCAGAAACCAACTCAACTTGAAATCCCTCGGCCGCTCCGCAACATGCGGCGGGAAGTCATAGTCCTCTGGTAACTTGACCTTGCTCATATTAACCAGGACAAAGTACCCGCCCTCAGGATCCGAGTAAGGGAGGCCTAGCTCGTCCCATATCGCGTTGAACTTGTCCATCTTGGCCTTCATCTCGCGCTTCGATTCTTCCCAGAAGTTGTGCTCGTCGGCTTGCTCGAAGCCGATGGCTGTGGCTTCCTGCAGGGGCGAGACGGAGGAGTAGCATATACGCGTGTGTGCGGCGCTGACGTATTTGATGAGGTGTTCGGGGCCGATCAGCCAACCTACTCTCCAGCCCGTGGCGTAGAAGTTCTTGCCCCCGCTTCCGACTGTGAGTGTGAATTTAGCGATTTCAGAGGAGAGCGTTGCGATGCGCGTAAAGGGGACGTAGTAGAGGCGGTCGTAGACTTCGTCGGAGAGGATGATGATCTTGTGCTTCACGCAGATGTCGCCGATGGCTTGGAGTTCGTCTTTTGAGAAGACTTTGCCGATGGGGTTGTGTGGGGAGTTGAGGACGATCATGCGCGTCTTGGGGGTTATTGCGGCTTCGAATTCGGCTATGTCGAGTGTCCATTCCGCGGCCGATGTCGTCTTCGTCGCGCCTTCTTTGGGCGGGTGCATGGGCACGTATACGACTTTTCCGCCGGGCATCTCGATGTTGCTGATGTATTGGTCGAAGAAGGGCTCGAAGACTATGACTTCGTCGTCTTGTTCCACGAAACCCATGAAGGCTGATAGCATGCCCTCATTCGCGCCTGTGGTTATCGTCACTTCTTTCTCGGGATTGAGCGTGCGGCCAAAGAACGGGGAGTAGGCGTCGGCAATAGCTCTCTTTAGGCGCGGACGCCCTTTTGTGGGTGAGTATTGATTGCAATCTACGCTGTCGAGGGCGGCTTTTGCGGCATCGAGGACGAATTTGGGGGGGTTGTAGCCAAAGAAACCTTGGCCCATGTTCACAATTGGTTGAACGGGGGAGGCGGCAGCGGCTTCGTTGACGATGGTCCTGGTAAGTTAGAACCATATAATGAATCCTGACTAGTCGAAATACCAGACATCCTGCTTCTGGCCTGCCACACGCGCCGCTGGCTTGAAGGGGTCTTCTCGTCGTGTTGTTGCCGACATGGCGCGAAGAGGGATGAAGGGTGTGGTTTTATGAATTGAAGGCGTATGTTTTGCCAAAGGTCTGAAGAGAGCAGAGATAGATTGAGAAGCCGAAGGCAATATGAATCTCATTGCCAGTCGGAATTTTCTTATTTCATCTGGCGTGGTTCCAGCGAAGAAGTTTACAAATTGCGTGCTTCGGAGCTCTGTCAGCTGAATGCCGTCATCAGCCGTCCTCCGAACAAACTCCGCTAGCTCAAACCCCCCAAAACGCGTTCCCCAGATTTTAGCCTGCGATTAATTTACGCGACGCGACGTGCAACCCATCCACGTGCCATCCATTCATCTACGACGTCGTCGCGAGAAGGGTACGCAATGGGTGGGGGAGGAGTTGCGTGTCCGGTGTGCAATGTGCCGGTTAAGGAGAACTTCATCAACGAGCATCTAGACAGCGACTGCAAGTCGCATTTGTACGAACCCACTGAGACGCCGAATCCGCAAAAGACGCACAGCTTCTTCACGCCTGCGGCGAGGAAACCGGTTACAAGTACGATTGCTAATGGGTCGAAGAACGCGGCTCCTACGTCCTCACCCATAGCTCCACCTGCGAATACCGGTACACCGCGGGTAGAACGAACGAAGACGCCGCCACCGGGCACGAAACGATCGTTCGATGAAGCCACGGATGGACAGGCAGAAGCGGGGCCACAATCGCCATCAACGGCGAAGCGGAAGAAGCTAAAAGCTGTCATCGATGCTCAACCTCTGGCTGAACGGATGCGGCCGCTGAAGCTGGACGATGTATTCGGACAAGAGCTGATCGGTCCACGGGGGACATTGCGCGGGATGATGGAAGAGAAGAAGATACCTTCCATGATATTATGGGGCAAGTCTGGCACAGGCAAGACGACGATTGCTCGTATCCTTGCCCACGCTTCAGGTTCAAAGATGCAAGAGATCAACAGCACGAGCACAAAATTGGAGGAAGTGAGGAAGATATTCGCGGAAGCGTTGAAGGATCTGCAGCTCACGGGACGTCGGACAATTGTGTTTTGCGACGAGATACATCGCTTTTCGAAGACACAGCAGGATGCTTTCCTTGCGCCGGTCGAGTCGGGCACGATTACGTTGATTGCTGCTACGACGGAGAACCCGTCATTCAAGGTCATCAATGCGCTCTTGTCACGATGTCGCACCTTCACATTGGATGATTTGACCGACGACGATATCTTAAAGATAATGGAGCGAGCCATGGAGGCCGAAAAGTGCGACTCTCCGCTCCTAGACAAGGAGATGCTGCAATATCTGGCATCTTTCTCGGACGGCGATGCTCGAACAGCCCTAAACCTCCTCGAGCTTGCCATGAGCCTATCCAAGAACGAGAACATCACAAAAGAAGAAATCAAGAAAAGCCTAACTAAGACACTCGTGTATGATCGTGCGGGGGACCAGCACTATGAAAACATATCCGCACTACACAAATCAATACGAGGATCCAATGCCGACGCTGCACTCTACTACCTCACGCGCATGCTCAAATCAGGCGAGGATCCCCGCTACATCGCCCGCCGTCTCGTAGTCGTTGCCTCAGAAGACGTCGGCCTGGCAGACAACAGCATGATCTCCCTCGCAACGGCAACCTACAACGCCTGCGAAAAGATCGGCATGCCGGAATGCAGTATCAATCTCGCGCACGCCGTGGTTGCACTTAGTCTTGCTCCAAAATCGACACGCGCATACCGCGGTCTTAGAGCCGCTGAAGCCGCATTAGCAGAACCCGGTGTCGCGAGTCTGCCCATCCCTCTGCATCTTAGGAATGCGCCGACGAGGTTGATGAAAGAGATTGGGTACTCTGAGGGATACAAGTACAACCCTGATTATCTAGACGGAAAGGTCAAGCAGGAGTATCTCCCTGAGGGGTTGAGGGGACGCTCGTTCTTGGATGATGTTGATCTTGGGACGAAAGTTGATGAGGATTTGGTGGATGAAGAGATGCTGCAGCCCGAGTTGTATGATTAAGAGGTGGAAGGGTTGGTTCGTTGGATACATATGGGCATGTGCAGAGGATTTGATATTGTGATCGGTTTGGAAAGAGCGAGCGATATGCGATACCCCAGCATCATTTTTTGAATATACCTTCATTGTCCCCCAAAACTTGTCCAACTCTCCTCCGAATGCAGCCTTGCTAATCAGTGACAGCTCCGTACGCCCAACTACCTCGGCCCCAATACCTAGCTAGGTCGCTGTATCTAATGCGTTTGCTTTGCGTTTCACCCAATTCTTCTTCGTTTAGCATCTCTGGCACATTCGACAAGGATGCTACGCCAGGTTATAGCTGATTGGCTATGCGCGGGTGTTTTCGTGTTGGTAGTGTTCCGTTTTGGGCATAAATGCGATACTGTACGACAAAGTTATGGAAGGTAAATTAAGTGGCAGCGTGACCCCGGAGGTAAAGGTCGTGATGATGGTAGGATTACCGTAAAACTCGTGTATTACGCCCTGGGCGTTTAACCAAGTTGGTTGTTTTGAGACGCCTTAGGGACTGGGCGTAATAGAGGGCCTGGGCGTATTTCCTGGGGGGGCGTATTTAGATGACCTGGATTTACTATTTTGGTTAGCAGCCCTTAGTAATATGAAAAATCTGCTATCTAGCAGCGCTCAGGCTTGTACACACTAACAGTGAATTAATTAAAACTATTAAGTTACTTTTTGTCTGTTGTTTGTCTCTTAATAAGCTCCTTGTCGTCGTTGGAGAGGAGGAAATTAACGCGTTACAAGACCTAGTATTACAGCAATTTAATGACTTTATTGCCTAGGTAGATACGCAGGTAGACAAAAGCGTATTTAAGGACGATAATGAGGGTGTAATAGAGGATATATTAGACGCCTCTAAGCCGTTTTCTGGCCCTTGCAACCTAGGAGACTACTAAGGGCACCCCCTATAGCAACTTTATAACGGAAATCGCAGGGCTTTATATTAATAGTCTTTATATTGATAGTTTCTAATACACTGTTGAACCCTCTAGAATGCAAAACTATTACTTTCTCTATACAAAAACGCCTTTCTAGCATCTCTGGCGGCCTCAGCTAGACTGGGCGTATAACTAAAACACCGATTTGTCAATCCTAGGCCCGACGGGGACTGGGCGTATTACCAAGCCTGGGCGTATTTCCCGGGGGGGCGTAATACACGAGTTTTACGGTAGAGGGGAAGTATTCACGACGAGGCTGATACGAGTAAGTTTTGGGTCATAAGTCGTTTGGTCAAGTATCCGGTCGGTATCCAATGGTCCGTGAGAGAGAAGAGCACATCACACATTCTTCTCTCAGATCTTGCCGGCATCGGGCTTTCCTGTGTTGCCGATTGATTGTTCGTCCATAAAAAGCACACACGGACTGACTTGGACCATTTCTCCTATACGCCCTTGGCAGAACTACCACGACGAGCACAAGCCACACAAACACCACCCGCCGTCTTCGGCGAGATTGAACAAGGCTGTTATTTTTGGCCTTGTTTTCTGGTTCGCTAATCGATACAACACTCACCAACCTATAGCATCCAACCTAGACCCTAGCAATGCTCTCGTGTAGAGTTCCTCATGACAATATTTCCGCAGACTGCAGCCCATTCACCCGAAAATATGGCCACTAGTAGGCCTTGGCGGTTCGTAGGCATAAACTATGAAGAGGATTCTGGGCCCGCTTCTTGCTGCTCTTTTGCGGCTCGTTGAGATCTCTCGAAGAGGTGGATTCGCTGTCTTGATTCTTCGAGCGAGTTGAAAATCCTAAATACAAACCAGAAATCAAGAAAGCGACGAGCCGATCTCCGCCATCATGTCATCCATCGACGGGACTTACAGTCCCTTTGTCAAGTACCCCGGGTACGCTACAATGGCGCCGTGTATGCGATCTTGCAACGGCGATTATGGGTATAATGTGCGTTCTCTACTCTCAACTACTCCATATTTCAACTCATACAAACTTCCTCTCCTCTAACTGATACCAACACATCCAGGGCTGCGACAACTCAGGCTGCTGGTGCAACAAAGGAAACCTAGATCTCCGCATCGCTTCCATGCAGAGATGCGCATCTACAAGCTGCACTTTCTCCAATATGAATACGGCGTCAGATCTGAGTATTATGAGCGGGATTCAGGTCTTGTATTGTGTGGATAGGGGACATAGTCCGGAGGGAATGACGGTGCCGAGTATGACGGAGGCGAGGACTACGAGTCGCAGTGGCGGTACGTTGATCCATTCCATCTGAGGTTTTGTTCTTCAGTGTATGGACTAGAGAAAGAGGCAATGCTGACTCGATCGTAGGCAATAGTAGTCCAACAGCAACAGGCGGTAGTGAAACAACTGGTACAGGAACGGGCGGGACAGGTGCGAGTAGGAGTCAACTGAGTAGCGGGCCGAGTGCTACTTCAACGAGTAGTAAGTCGAACAAATCAAAGCGAGAACCCTTGTTGTCTTCCTCCCAACCAAGTCACTTCTCTCCTAACTGTTCCAGGCTCATCCAACTCCAACACTTCTCAGTCCTCCTCTCCAACCACCAATTCCTCTTCTTCCGGCCTCAACACTGCCGCGAAAGCGGGTATAGCCATCGGCGCTGTATTCTGCGTTCTTCTAGCCGTCGCAATAATACTCCTACTCCTCCGTCGGAAGAAACAGCACCAGCAGTCCCCTCCCGAATACTACCCACCCCAAATTTCATCGCAAAACCCCTTTCCTCCGCCAGGAATGGCACCGACGCCGTACTCAGGCAATACACCATTCAATCCACCACTGCAACAACCAGTACCTCTCCACGCCCCCCAAGCCAACAACGCGGCATTTGCGACAGAGAAAGGGGGTACCGGTACAGGTGTAAGTCCCATGGACGAGAAGAACGGCGGCGCTGGTGTGCCATCACCATTTACGAGGAAGGAAGTAGGTAGTCCGCTCAGCAATTCAAACACCTCCCCACAAACTTCACCGACCCTCAAAGGCACCACCATCCACCACTCTACGTCACCACCAGTTCCTACACCATCTGAGGTTCACGGCTCCCTACCTTCTCCTCGGCACGAAGTGCACAACGACGGCGAAATTTCCAATACGGTTTCAACAAGGGGAATGGAATTGGATGGTCAACCCGTGCAGCAGTACCCTAGTGCAGGGTACCAGGAGAGCAGGCAGGGACAGTGGGCGTATAATACCCCGGGACAGGTGTATGAGGTTGATGGCGGGCAGCAATCGCGGTGAGAGAGGGGATTGGGGGAGTTCGCTGGTGGGTAGACGGTTTTTGGTACGTTAAGAGACGGGCTTTAGATATGTAGGTGTGACGGCTGGTTGGAAAGATGTTATTTTGGGTATATAGTTTGGCGATGCTTTTCACGTATTTAAGATAAAGATTATTTAGGCCTTTGGTCTTTCACTCCTTATCTCTCGTAGCTAATCTATGCCAGTTCTGCACATACAACACCCCCTTCGGCTTTAGAAGCCGTGGACAATCAGACCCCTACAAGAGCCAATTACCCTGCTCATCACCCCAGCCCAAATCAACGTTATTCCACCCATGAATCGTCGTCTTCCCATCCACGACAACCTGCAGCTGAGGGATATAATCCGCAATACGACACTTCTTCACAGTTTCATGCGCCGCATTCAAACCCCTCCATCTCCCCCGAGCTCAGCGTCACAAGCCTAATTTTCTCCTCGATGCGCTCATACCTACCACTCTTCAGAATAATCGAAACTCCGCGCCGCACAGCCCAAGAAAACGACACCACATCCGCAGAGCACCCACGCGCCTTCGCCATATCCGTGCAAATCCCCTTCGTAGGAATCTCATCCTCCCCACCCAACAGCCAGCCCCATAGTCCTGCCCAAAACATCAACATCAACATCAACATCCAAAGCCCCCCTAGGCACAAAGTGCGCATGCAGTACCAAAGACACCTTCCCTCCAACTCATACCATGAATCCCCCCTCTCCCTCCACCACGGCACCAGCCTCAAATTCATATTTAAAAACATACATGAAATTCCACCTGATTAACCGTAGGCACAATCCCCGCCCCCGTCTAATAGAACTAGAACCCCCAACGTCTTCGGCGAAAAAAATTACTCACCCCAACCCCCCGCCGGCCCCGAACCCATGAACACAGAGATCCCCTACCTAGACGCCTGTATAGAAGAAGTCCTCCGCCGACGCCGTCCTCGAAGAAAGCCCAGTCCGTCATGACAATCAGACAATCCTCAGCCACCACATCCCCGCCGGCACACAACTGCTAATCCCCCTCGGGAGCCCCTCCATCAACACCCCCCCCCAACACCCCACTTCTCCCCGTGCCCGAAACCGCGCGTAGCAAGACCGCGCAAGAGCACGCTGAGCACATACATGTGTACGGATTAGGCGGGGAGCGCGTATCCGGCGTCTGGATTTGCGCCGGGGCGGTGGCTTAGGGAGGATGATGGCGAGGAGCTTCTGTTTGATGCCAGGGCGGGACCTATGTGGACGTTTAGTTTGGGGGTGAAGACGAAGTTGGCGTATGTGTAGGTTAGGATCTTGACCGTTTCGTTGGTGCTTGGGTTTTGAGTTTCTGCGCGCTTCGTAGGAGGATTGTGGATTGGGGAGGTTGTGGATATTTTGAATGCGAAGCTAAAGGTTTGTGTGGTGAGGTTGAGACCTTTGGGGGGACTAGGTGGGGATATGGGTGAGTTCGTTTCGGTTTCCATGTCTGAAAAAGAAGAGGTAAAATGGTAACGTATGGTATTATTCATTGTTTTATACAACGAAGCTCGAGAAACAAAAACTCATCGACGTTCTTCGCTTTCTATCACGACCGATCATGCCACCGTCCTCCAGTACTAACCGGCCTCACCCCGGCATTCTTCTCACTTCCCGCAAATTTCCCCTCCTCCTCCTCCCACTTCATCCTCTCCATCCTGCGCCTCGCCGAAAACGCCCTCGTAAACTTCCATGCCTCGGTATCCACCGCATTCCACGCCTCGACCGCTTGCACGATAGAAACAACATGTGGATCTTTACTCTTGAGCGTCTCTCTCGCCTTTTTTAATCTCTCTTCTTCCTTGATAATCCAGCGTTCCTCTGGGACCTCGACGGTCGAGAGCGGAGGAGGCATGCCGGGGCGCGGGAAGAGAGTTACGTCGGCGAGGTGAGAGTGCAAGGGCTTGACCTTCGAGTAGGATGTTTTCGGGAGAGAGAAGCCGAAGATCCAGTCTAGGTCTGCTTGCGTGACGCGTTCGGCGGTCAGCCAGAGGGAGTGGTGCGGGGACTCGGGCGCGGCGACGAGTTCTTTGAAGTTGACTACGCGGTACTTTTCGCTGTGGTCGACGAATATGTCCTTGGTGACTTCGTTGATCCAGATATCGCGAGGGTTTTTGCGCGTGAATTGCGGGTCGATTGTGTCGCGCGTGTAGTGGAGGGAGGTGAGCGTGTAAGGGTGCGGTACGGTACCGACGGTGTATTGTTTGGTTGAATTTTGCAGTGTCTCGATGAGTTTGACCCTTTGCGTTTTAGTCGGATCGCAGGGTTTGCAGGTCAGTCGGTTAGGAGGACAGGATTTCGGCATGGGACTGGCTGGGCATTGGGTCAGATTGCGGGCGATATCAATGGCTTCATCCGTGAGTGCAGTCGTGTGTTCGGGGAGAGGCTTGACTACAGCCAAGCCTTCAGGGTAATTTTCTTGAAAGGTCAGGTGGAGATGTGAGTTTATTAGGCTGGCGAGCAGTTCGAGGCCTTCGACAGAAGTTGTGCTGGTCATCTTTTCTGAAACTGACCTGTACTTGCCAGCGTAGTTGTTGGACAGAGCATAGCTAGAGTAATAGGCAATGCCACTCGCCTTGTTGTCGATGGCGATGTCTTCCTGGTCGAGTAGATTGACTACCAGGCCCCCTTCCTGCTTGGCCAGCTTTGCAATCTTGTCCGAGTTCGCGGTGGCGTCCTGGAAAAGCTTATTGTTGACGGCTTTCTTGATCGCATCGTTTACGGCGGCGCCTTCGCCAAAGAATACGCCATTGTGTAGTGTGTTGACACGGGAGAGTGCAGGATATTCGCCTCGTCGGAGGAAAGCAAGCATTCTGTTGTCGTGATTGGCCATGGGCAGCGCCAGCCAATTCGTAAGAACACCACCATCCAATGCTCCCCAGGCTAGCCACCTCATGATCTCAGTTTCCACACTCGGGGCCAACTTCAAGCGCTGCACGAGCTGGTATTGCGGATGGTTCATAGCCTCCCGCCGAGACAGCACCTGTGGCCTGAAGCCCTGTGCCCACCACGCCCTTCTCCATGCCAGCACCAGCCTATGTTCCGCCTCTTTAACATGTTTGTCCTGCTTGGGCTTTGGATCATAGTAGGTGTAGATTGACGGGCGAATCTTCAGCGGTGGGAGGAGAGCGCGGTTTTCGTCCATGGTGACGCCCGAGGAAAACGGATTGCGCCATTTGAAGTCACTGAGCCACTCAATCGCCCGGTATGAGCTTGCTGCGGTGCTGTTCGCCTGCTTTGGCGGGGGTTTCTTATGGGCTGGTTGTCCCACCGAATTGAGGACATCGGCCACGGAGGGAAGCGATACATCGGGCACCGAGACTTTCGGCAGGTGTGGGTTCTTGACGGCGTCTTTGACCTGCTCGACGGTCGGGACAGAGGCGGGCGAAGGCGGGCCTAGGGTGAAGATTGTGATGAGGAAAAGGAGGGCGATGGCGAGCAGGAACTGGAACCGGCGCGGCAGAAGCCCCAAGCGAAAGGGCGTGGGCGCCATGACGGACGTAACGAGCGTGGAGAACTGGAACAGACGGCAGAATCCGCTATCGTGACATGGACATTTGGTACAGTAGTACAGAAGTACAGAGTGTGCGATGGGTGCAGTGGCCCCCAGTACTAGCCAGCCAGTCCACCAGTCCCAGGCAGTCGATAGTCGATACGAGGGCGGTGCAAACCTGGCAAACGTGCACCCGATCCAAAACTCGACCGGACACGCACTTGTTCTCCACAGCTTCAAAACGCCTCAAGCTTCCGTGACAGGTGACAGCGCTTGGAAGACCCGAGCAGAGTCGGCCTCGGCGGAATGTAATGCCGGAACCCCGGAGTTTATTTTTATATTGGGCGCGGGACGGTTCCGATGTCGCATGAGAATTGTCCCACCGCGTCATTTTCGTATGCTTCCACCCCCAACACTCCCAATACTGGTACTTTTCGAGTTGGAGTCGTACCGCATGGGCTGTAATTCGTGTTTTCTTCATCTTCTTCTCACCGTGACCTCCACTTCCGGAGAATCGCCTTTTTCTCTCAATTAACTTTGCGGCCTTCCCACTATCCGAGCGACCCCGCCATACAGTCACTCAGACCTCACAACAGCCATTGACCGCGGCCATGGGCTCAGTGCCGGCGGTAGACATCCCGGATCCTACAGCAGACCTCCAATGGTCCGACTTCAAAGGCCCAATCCACGAAATCTTTGCTGCGAACGCGCGAAGACATCCCGACCGCCCATGCGTCGTTGAGACGGCGACGAGTGGGGCTCCAGAGCGCAGATTCACATACAAGCAAATCTTCGAAGCTACCTCGATTCTGTCACATCACTTTGTGCAGAATGGCATACAACGGGGAGAGGTGGTCATGATCTTCGCCCACCGCGGCGTCGATTTGGTGGTTGCCATCATGGCAGTCCTGGCAGCTGGCGCTACATTTTCAGTGCTGGACCCATTGTAGGAAAACTCTAGCTACAGACATTTCCTAGCACTGATAGTATTGCTAGATACCCCCCGGATCGCCAATGCATCTACCTCGAAGTCTCCCAGCCCCGCGCCCTCGTCGTAATCGACAAAGCCACACGCGAAGCTGGCTCCCTCTCTGAGACAGTGCGCACTTATATCACCGAGAACCTTGATCTACGGACAGAGGTACCAGCATTACAACTCAAGGATGATGGGTCATTGGTTGGTGGTGAAGTCAACGACAAGGATTGTCTACAAGACCAGCAAACGTCAAAGGTGGAGCTTCCAGGCGTTCTGGTAGGCCCGGACTCGACACCCACGCTGTCTTTCACGTCTGGCTCAGAAGGGCGACCAAAGGGTGTCAAGGGGCGGCACTTTTCCCTCACACACTACTTCCCCTGGATGGCAGAAACATTTGGCCTATCTGAGAATGACAAATTCACCATGCTGTCTGGCATCGCACACGACCCGATCCAGCGAGATATATTTACCCCTCTGTTTCTCGGCGCGCAATTGCTAGTTCCCAGCAAGGAAGATATTCAGCACGAGAAGCTGGCCGAGTGGATGCGCAAGTACGGCGCAACAGTGACCCATCTCACACCAGCTATGGGTCAGATTCTTGTTGGAGGTGCTTCGGCCATCTTCCCAAGCCTGCATCACTCTTTCTTCGTTGGTGACCTTTTAATCAAGAGGGATTGCAGAAGGTTACAGGATCTCGCGCCGAACGTTCGCATCGTCAACATGTATGGCACAACAGAAACACAACGAGCTGTCAGCTACTACGAAGTCAAGAGCCGAAGCGAAGCTCCTAAATTTCTCGACACTCTTGGCGAAGTCATACCTGCAGGCCGAGGGATGAACAATGTTCAACTTCTTGTTGTAGATCGCGAGGATCGGAACAAGATCTGTGAACCAGGCCAAAGTGGCGAGATCTACGTGCGCGCAGGCGGACTTGCCGAGGAGTACCTCGGACTTCCCGATTTGACAGCTACCAAATTTGTAGAGAATTGGTTTGTCGACCCAAAGAAGTGGATTGAGGAAGACAATAAGAAAGTAGAAGCTCTGGGTGCAGCAGAACCATGGCGAGAGTTCTGGAAGGGACCTCGAGACAGGCTGTACCGGTCAGGCGATCTTGGCCATTACGGCCCTGATGGCAACGTGCACTGCACAGGCCGAGTTGATAACCAGGTCAAAATTCGAGGTTTCCGTATCGAGCTTGGAGAAATCGATTCGCATCTTGCCGCTCATCCTTTAGTCCGCGAAAATGTTACGTTGCTTAGACGTGACGCGTATGAAGAGCCGGTACTTGCTAGCTACATTGTCCCCGAGATGAAGCGTTGGTTCCAGTGGCTAGAAGAGCGAGGAGCAACGGAGAACATCACTGAAGATACCAGCATGGTGGCGATGCTCAAGCGCTTCAAATACCTGCGAGACGACGTACGAGAGCATCTCAAGAAGAAACTTCCCGCATACGCCGTGCCGTCTGTCATCGTTCCTCTCATTCGTTTCCCGCTCAATCCTAATGGCAAAATCGATCGACCTGCCCTACCGTTTCCTGAACCAGCACAACTTGCTGCAGCTGGTGCTCGCAGGCCCTCGCAACTCGGTAAGGCTCTTACACCAACGGAAAAGACCATGGCCGGGATCTGGGCAGAACTTCTCGGAGATCGCGGAGTCACTGCCGATGGCATCAGTGGCAGTGATTCCTTCTTTGACCTTGGTGGACACAGTATCATTGCTCAGCAGCTCCTGTTCAAGATCCGACAGCAGTGGAAGGATATCGATGTGCCGATGAACACCATCTTTCAATATCCGACACTACGCGGGTTTTCTTCTAGCATTGATCAGGCACAGGATCCCATTGGTCTGCGTCTCGACACTGCCGAAGCTATCGATGACGACCCAGAAGACGAGGATTACTCTGCCGATGCTAGAGATCTAGCTAGGCAATTGACCGACTTCAAGACGAGAGAGCCGCTACAGCCTAATCAAGAGATACACACATTTCTCACTGGTGCCACCGGTTTCCTCGGAGCCTACCTCCTCCGTGACATACTCTCTCGCCCTGGCAAAGTCACCCTTGTGGTTCGCGCCAAGGATCCTGATGCAGCGCTCGCTCGCATACAGGAAACATGTCAAGCATACGGCATCTGGAATGCTAGCTGGACGTCCCGCATCACGGCTCTCGTTGGTGATCTCGAGAAACCTAACTTCGGCATCTCTCCAGAGACTTGGAACCAGCTTGCTGATTCAGTCGATGTCGTGATTCACAACGGAGCGCTCGTCCACTGGGTGTTACCCTACTCAAGACTCCGTGCTCCCAACGTCATAAGTACCATGACCGCTCTCTCACTCTGTGCGGTAGGAAAACCCAAGAACTTCGGTCTTGTCAGCTCCACCGCTGTCCTCGACTCAGACTACTACGTCAAGCTCTCCGAGCAGTCTCTCGCTGAGGGGGGCAACGGCGTCCTCGAATCCGATGATCTTGAAGGATCCCGCAAAGGCTTAGGTTCAGGATATGGACAAAGCAAGTGGGCTGCAGAGTACATCACACGACAAGCCGGAAAGAAAGGTTTAAACGGCATCATCATCCGACCAGGCTATGTAACCGGCGATCCAGAAACCGGTATCACCAACACGGATGACTTCCTCGTACGTCTCCTTAAAGGCTGCATACAACTCCGCTCCCGCCCCGATATCGACAACACCATCAACATGGTGCCCGTAACGCACGTTGCGCGCGTAGTCATCGCCGCAACTTTATCCCCACCCGTCTCCCCTCTCGGCGTAGCGCAGATCACATCACACCCGCGCATCACAACAAATACCTTCGTCGGCGCACTAGAGAAATACGGATACAACGTCCCGCAAGTCGACTACCGCACCTGGACCAAATCCATGGAAGCATATGTCGCCGACCAATCGGGCACGAAGGAAGAACATGCCCTCCTTCCCCTTTACCACTTCGTCACCGGGGATTTACCCACTGATACTAAGGCGAGGCAATTGGATGACCGGAACACAGCGGAGGCATTGTGTAAGGATAAAGAGTGGACAGGTCAGGATTGGAGTCAGGGCGCTGCGGTGACTGTGCAGACTGTGGGTGTTTATGTTAGTTATCTTGTTGAATTGGGGTTCATGCCGCGGCCGGAGGGGAGGGGTGAGTTGGAGTTGCCGGATGTGGGGATCAGTGAGGGCATGAGGGAGGGGTTAAAGAAAGTTGGGGGACGGAGGGGGTTTTAGAGGGACTAGGGGAAACGATGTGGGGTTCTGAGAGGTTGTTCGTCTAGCGGACGGCCCTTTTTAGTGTGGGGTTGGTAGATTTGGAGCAAAAGTTCAATGGTGCAGGTCCTTGTCGTTTAAAAAAGAGGGCGTTTTAGATGTGGAACCATGGGATACGATTTCGGAAAACAGCAGTTGATACGGATTCATCATCAATTGCAAACCTGGTGTTTTTTATTAACCCTCGTCTATTCTCCAAATACGGTGCATATAACTATTACTTGCTTGCTTACCATCAAACCTCATATCGATTACCTCATCCCTCATGCTCGTAGGCATATACACATGTCAAGTTAGCTCTTGACACAACCCTAGCTGGAGAGTAGATATTCTTGATCAAACAAGATAGAAAGAAAAAAGTGCACGCTTATATTCTAACAAAGGTCCTAGCAAACAGCAGCAGCGAAGATGGGAAGAAGTCGAGAACACTACGTATAATATTGAATGATAGGTATGGAGGTCCTATCTCTTACTTACTACACACCAACTGCATTTTGCTCAGCTCTCTTGCTTTTTGTTTATACGAAAACAACTCGCCTTTTTTGCGCCCTTCAACCTGGATTTATCTTAATCCTCTCAGCAGACAAAGCTCGCTCAACACGATATGTATCCGACCAATAGTTACCTACAGTAACAGTCAATTACAAATCTCCTCGCATCCCCTCTCCTCTCACCTTCCATATCACCCAACCGTACCCCAACCTAAAGCCCACCTTGCCATATACTCCCACAAACCTTCTACCCACCTTACCTAGTCCAATCCAATCCAATCCAACGCACAGTCAACTCTCCCACGCCGCAAACCCTGAAGAAGAAAAAATAGACTCTTGTGTCAGAAAAACTCCCTACGTACACGACTCACTCTATATTAAATGTTCGGAACCAGGGATAGCCCAGCACATCCCAGCCCAGCCCAGCCAACAAGCCAGCAAGTGCTCTTTTCACGTCTGTGAAACGCAAACGCAAACGGAGACGGAGACGGAAACACCAACGGAAACAGAAACGCCGCAGCCCACACACTGGCGCACACCGATCCCGCCCCATCCCATCCCATCCTCCCTGGAGTACATAGTACCGATAGCCATACCCGCTGGCGTGGCTTATCCACGCTCTATCGTTCCCAAGACTCAAGACTAAAACTCCACGCTTCTATGACATTTGTGGAATTCCTCCACGCACGCCACATGGGAACCTCAATCCCGTTCGTCCGTCGTCCGTCTTTCTCTGTAAAGTAAACCCAGAACCACCGTTCGCCGCCTTCTAGAACATTAGTTTTTGTTCGTTACTGGATTCGGTGTGGGGGAGTGCGTCGCACGCTGACCGCATCGATTATATTCGATATCACTCAATATCGATATCGCTATTGATATGGGTAGGATACCATGGTAGGATGCAGAGGATCATGAGGATGAAATAGCACCTGCACCTACTAAATCCAAGGCTCACCGGACGGTAAAAACAAAACCGCACTTCGCACTATTGGAACCCTTTCCAATGTGTCTGCTCGTGCAACTGCATCCACAGCATCCATCACACCGATACCGATATCGATATCGACACGACATCAATCCCGCATGCGGACCCTCACCATGTGAACGATGCGATGCGATCATCGGGAAATCGGATGCAAGCAGGACGGAAGGGGGAACTAAACTGCAAGGGAGGGCAAAACGAATCACGTTTTTGATTTGATTTTTTTACTTCCCCATTGAAATCTCACTCCCTCACCTAATCTACCGTAGATAGCTCCATCTCCAATGTCCATCTCCCCCCATATGCACATGCACCGCACCCCAATAATCAAGCCCTCCCCCAAGCCAGCTCGGCAGCCACACCCCCACCCTCCCAATAAATCCCCGTGACACCTGAGAAAGTAAAGGAAAAACAAAAAGTCGTTGCTCACGTATTATCGGCATCGACTTTCCCCCAACACTTTCCAGAAGCAAAGCGAAGCAAAGCAAAGCAAAATCAAAGGGAAAGAAAAGAAAAATAAAAAAACGATATCAGCAGCAACGCCTCTTCCGCATCGCGCGGTCCGCACTGGGGGGCGCAACTTCGTTAAAAAAACAAACCAAGTTACACAAAACCGCCCCCCAACCCGCATCGAAAACATCGAGCATGCGCACTCATGCGAAATCGGGCATGGCGCATGGATGCCGTGGAACCTCAAGACGGACCATCGATCTCTGGAAGGTCCTGCATGCGATATCGAAAACGGAAGTGCAGGGCCGCGGAACTGCCTGCGAGCTTAAAGGAAGCTGATATTGCGAACTCCACGGAAGCTGGAGAGTACAGGAGGTACAGAATATAGAGGTAGAGAGGGGGGCGGTCAGCGCGCGTGCTCTTCAGTCGGAGGTGGGCGCAAAATTGGGTGCGTGGCGTACGGTTGCTGTCTACGGTCCCCAACCTTGCGCGAGAGAGAACCACATACGTATTGGGCGTTTCGGGTTTAAAGTTTAAATACAAGGCTAGTGCGCTTCTGTAAGTACCGCTTACGAGATTTGACGTTGGGCTCAGCGGTAGTGCGGCACACGAGGGCGGCTATTCATAGGCGTTTGTGCTGCCAGACCTAAGGGGAAGCTTGTTTTGATCCAGGTGAACTTGTCGGATGGATTGTACGTCTAGCTCATACTGAGGAAAATCTTCCGCCCAAGTTGGCTGCGAGGGGCGCTATGGTTCACATCGGGATGGTGAGTATGCGTACCGGGAGGGGGGAAGGTCAGATACTCGTGCTCCGAAAACCAGGTCTAGCATCCCAGAAAGCCCACCCATTTCCCTAATCAAAAAGGGGTGCATGAACGTGAACGAAGCAGGAGGAGGCATGGGTGGCGCGGAAATATTGCACTGAGACAATCTTCCAGAAAAAGAAGGACTGTGTCACCATGCCGTTGACAAATGTGATGTTCCGATAGTCGCCACCATCGGTTCTCGGTCCCTGTAGGGGTATGTACGGTATCGGGAGTGTAGGCTCGGGCCGTAGGGGACGGAAATGAGTGGTCCTCTGGGTAGGTCGCGTGCGGACGGGTTGCTTCGGCGAGCTTCCGCATTGTCACATTGGTCACGCTAGACCCCCGGCAATAGTTGTGTGAACCTTGAGAGAAGCTTACTGTAGGATGTCCGATCCGGTCTGTTGGAGAGGAATGATGACGAGCGCCTGGGAGCCGTCATGTCTAGTACGAAAGAGCAAAGCCGTGCAGCGAAGCGTGCTGATCCAGGGCCTCGATTTGGGGAAGAAGACGTGTGCTGGGATGGCAGGAATATTTGTGACACTGGGGGTTCTTCTCAGAAGGAAAAAAGTATTGGAAAAGAAAGTCATATAGACCGAAAAGCGATGCCGAAGGCTTCCGAAGCAATGTCCGTGCTGGACCGCTCGAAACTAGTGGCACAACATATGTTACAACCCTGAGAGCTGAGTTGATACTCACCACCATATCAATATGACACCAAGTCCATCGTCCGGGCACTAGAGACTTTGGGCAAAGGCAATCAGAAGGAAAGACTGATGGGCTCTCACCGTGCAAGCATGATGCCCTGCCAATGATGCCCTTCGGGCCATGACGCACAAGCATTTCAGCCACCGCCTGCCGATTATTCCTTCAAGGCCCGCGCAAATCCACTCCTTCCACCCTTCTCAGCCTCTCCAAAAGCAAAGTCTCGCCAAGCAGGCGGAAGCGGGGAGTACCGCTGTGCCCTTAAACCTCACGCTCCCCATATTTCCAGAAGCTGGTCCCGTCTTTCTCCCTCAGAGCTGGTCTGGTGGCTAGGTTGTGAGGTCGAATATGAGTATCCGGATAAATGCTACTGTCAGCGAAGCCCGAGCAGCTGCAGGGCATTCCAAGGAGCAGTGGGACCGATTTTATGTGAGTTCGTGGAAGGCGGGAGGAGAGCCAACGTCGAGCTAACCGCACAAGTTCATCACTAAAGACGAAGCTAAGCAACTCTCCGAGGCCCATCCAGAATGGACCAGATGGATCCTCATTCCCGCCAACGAAAAAGAAGCCATGTTGCAGCGAATAAATGGTCGGTTGACAGCGGAGGGGATCCCGGCGGTTGAGATGATAATTTTGAAGTGGAGAGTCTCGCAACTTTTGAGGGATATCCAGAGGAAATACGGTACGTTGCGTACAATGGTTCTGTTGTCCGCTCCTTGGACGGATGGTCGACCGGTCTGCATGTATTAGTCGCTGATCATAGTGATTGCATAGCCGAAGGCAGCATGATCTCAGGCATGGGAGGGTCGAGTACCGGAATCCAAACCCAAGCGGAAGGCAGTGCGCAGCAACCGCAAAGCCCTCAGCCATCCGACTCTTCACCAAGCGATACACGACCCTACGACCCGATTAGAGATGTATAAACGGAAAGAACATATGGGCGCTTGGGAGGCTTTTTGTTATTGAACTCGCTCGACACCAACTCGCGTGTAGAATGTGCTGCACTCGCGCTTGGTCGCAATTATACCCACGGCATTGGGACCAACATGGAAGAATGAGACGGGGCTTCCACGTGTTCGCGGGTAACAAGACGGGTGTAATGATGGTGCAAATACCAGTCCCAGTCCGGTACTGAGTGGGCCGCAGCCTTAGACAAATGCACAACGGAGGACGAAGTTCGACTTCCGCGGGCATTCCCAGATAGGGACCATGTCCGACAAATACTGCAGGTCGGTTGCACGGAGGTAGAAGTCGGTTGCCTGTACTACCAGAGCGGTACGTAGCAAGCGAACACAGATCTAACTCTTATACATTTGGTATCCTTCTCTACCCACTGTCGTCCGTTCACCCTTCACCAGTTTGTCTCCTGTTCCATCTTTTGGCCGGTAGCTGTTTCGAAAAGCTGCATATCGAGGGTCGATCCTTGCCGTGCCGCGATTGAACTTGGAACATAGCTGTTCTGACTGTCCATAGAAGATCTTCTCGGCGCTTTCGGGTACGCGTCTGTACACATTTCGAGCTTCTGCCGTAGCACATGGTTGTCATCAGCGTGGACGTTGCCTTCAAGATGCGAATATCCTGAGGTGACGGGTCCTTCGCTGGATCTTAGTATCGGATGCCCAAAGTTGCGTGCTTTGGTCCGTGTTCGATTGCAGTATGGGGTGAAGGTCCTGTCCTGTCGTCAGGACAAGCGTTGCCGCCTGATATCGATACATCTGGAAGGCGTGTTGCCGTCACGCTTCGATGATGGCGATCAACTCAAGCTAGAGCAACTGGGAAGGCTTGGAGAGGGATGACACCCTTTGTACCAGAGAACAAGTTGGCAGACGAGGAAGAGAGCGAAGAAACGACGTTGAGACAACCATCTCTGGTTGCGGGAGCTAGCACTTAGCTCTTGCCGGAGTAGTGGGGCGGAACCGGACTATAGGTTGAGCAACGCTTAAGAGACCGCCCACTCTAAGACGCAAGTTTCTATGAGACGTGAAGAAGCAACTACGTCAACTATGAGGTAAACGGGGACACCCCATGAGCACTATGAGGCAGCAATCTGATGCACCGCAGTGGTCCCGTCAGCGTTGATGTTGAGACCACTTTAACCAGTGGCATTTTGTCGGCTTCTAAGCAGTCGGACGGTGACAACAACCATGACTCCTCGACGCTTCCGCAACTCGACCCTCTACGCAGCGAGCTCCCTGGAAGGAAAACATATTCGTGGTGATGAATGGAGGTCATGGCTGGTCAGCGAGATGCCGGGGCTGCCGCTGTGTGGCAGGTTGGTTCGGGGAAGAAGCTGGAACGATGCGGTCGATAGTCGGTAATCAATGGATTGAAGTTATTCTTCTTAAAATACACAGAGACCAACACAGCCTGCGGAACCTCTCCGGCGATGACCAGACTGTGGTGTGGTCTGAAGCGATGCAGGGGCCTCCATCCAGCGACTATAAACAGCTACTTACTATCACTAGCGACAGACAAATGGCGCCTTCCCGCAATAGTCGGATCAATCGTCGGTAGCACTGCGAGTCATATATATCTTACATCAAATCCGGGGCATGGGCCGTAAAGCTTCGACCATATTTACATCTCGAAAAGCCGAGTCGAAGGACATTGTAGGCTTAATCCTCGTCCGCACTTCCGCATCGGCCTGCAGTTTGACCTAAAGAATTGCCATTGTATCTTTCTATGGACTACATGGTCCTGGTATCATTTGACGTGAAAGCTATCCTGAACCACCCTCGTGCTGCCTTCAAGTAGCCAGCTACAGTCGTTTTGTTCATCAATCATATGTAGACTAGTCATTGTTCGTCGTTCACCCTTGCATGCCAAAGCTGGGCTCAATTCCGGCACCTTTCAACGCTTTCGCTTTCCGCGCATCTAGTTCCTTCTTCTCGGCTCTCTGTGCAGCCGCCAGATCTCTCACCTCCTTCTCAGTCGAAATCTTGGCGCCTTTGGGTTCGTCTTCTCGGTCAAGATCGACTGTCGCGCAGATGGTTACATTCTCGCCACGCACCGTCATGAGGCCTGGGAGCTTAACGTCGGCTATCAACCACTTGGGAATTGCCGGATCGTCGCTTGCTTCGGGATTGCGGGCTGCTATTCGCTCGGAGCATTCTGTGAGGACGAGGTTCGCTACTTTGATTAGAATGACGTACAGCACGAATTGTGGGTTGAGCTTACCAAACTGGTCGTATGAGCGAAGAATGCCAATGTACTCTTTCTCGTCTCTGAGCAAGACATCAACCTTCTCTGCTAGTGTGTCAATCCATTATCCCATCTCAAGGCATGTAGTAATCCGTACTGTCCACCATGTCTAGAAGCATTGACGACGTGAGGAAGGCTTGCGGTGGGAGATCGACTGGTAATATCGGCTGTGGAGCTTCTCTTCCACCGCCTAAAACGTTCGGCGCAAACTGTGGCGGAGGAGTGGCATTGTAGACGCCGCCATATCCTGCACCCACTCGTCAGTACATCAGGCATGAGGCGGGTTGCGGAGTTTCAATATCTAACCAATTGATTGCGGTGGGTTACTTGGAGCTTCCGCAACAGGCTCTGGTTGCGCTGGCTCTTGCAATGACCTTTGGAGCATCGCCTGAAAGGACAGGGTAGGATTTGGTGAAGCGCCTGCGGGGCCTCCGCGCGGGTTGTTGTTGTTGTTGTTGTACGCCATCGAAGCTTTGGCTTTGTACCGTATTTTCGGCGCGGTGGTGGGAGAGATGGAGTATTCAGCGGTATCGAGAGGTAGGCGACAGCGGAGCAATCATGATGAGGGGGTGGTGTTATGCCTTTCCCTTCAGACCTCAGCGTGTTTGCGTTGTCGATATCAACGTCCAGAGATCCCGAAGCTTAGCCACTAGCGTCTCACGTGCATTTCCATGTCAATTGATCGCCGTCCGTTCCTTGAGTGTTCATCCTGACAATGCGAAAACTTCTTCAAGCGATTGAGTCTTGTATTTTCATACCCATGTTTAACGTCGTGCATCATGGTAAACCTACCAGTTTCCTCTATGAAGAGTCAAGACGAGACAGACCGTGGGAGGACCGACTGCTCTATTCTAGACTGGTTTCCGGGTCGTCCGAGAAGCTCCTATGACCTCACCAACCTATACATAACCGTATCGTGACCGACCTCTCACCTGTGTAACCATCGCCATCTAGGGCCAGCAATACATCGCATCTCCTCAACATGTTGGACCTTTTCACCTTGTTCAAGCTGCGGTGGTTCTATCCCCCGAAGCCAGTCACAGAATCATTCCAAGGAAGAATTATCATTGTCACCGGTAGTACCAGCGGTATTGGGGTCGAAGCCGTCGCCAAATTTGCCGCACTGGGAGCTGGAAAGTCGTCATGGCAGCACGAGACTTGAAGAAGGGCGAAGCGACAAAAGCCTCGATCGAAAGCCGAGTAGGTCGGAAAGATCAACTAGAAGTCTGGGAATTGAACATGGACGCCTTCGAAAGCGTCATGGCCTTCGCCAAGCGGGCAGAATCCCTCCCTTATCTCGACATTGTCATTTTGAACGCTGGTGTTGGCAAGGCCAGATACACTCAATCAAGTCACGGCTGGGAGGAAGATCTTCAAGTCAATACGCTGTCGTCCGCCCTTCTGGGTATCCTTCTCCTGCCCAAGCTCAAAGTATCGAAGCCAGTTACGGGAAGAATACCGGTGCTGGAGTTCGTCAACTCTGGGCCACACCAGAACGCGATAGTGAGCCATGAAATTCAAAAACAACCAAGCATCCTTGAATGGTACAACAAGCCCGAGAACTTCACCGAGAGTGGGCAATATAGCTATAGCAAACTATTCACTATGTATGTTGTCAAGAAGCTTGCCGAGGGGTTTCATCTGGAGACGTCATCATCACTTCAATTTGCCCCGGACCAGTCAAGACGGATATTGCACGCGATCATTTTGGCATCCCTGGTATGCGATTTCTGTTTTACATTGCTGGACTGCTGTTTTTGTTCCCCGCCGAGGTTGGAGCGAATCCCATTTTGAGCGACACTGTTCAAGGCGAAAGGGCTCATGGGAGGTTTTGGCAATCAGACGAGATACAGCCAGTGGCGCCGAGTTTGACTAGAGATGCGAATAAGAAGCTGGGTCTGCGGGCTTGAGCGATCAGGAATACGTTGTTCCGCAATATGTACCATAAAACGAAATTCCATGTTTTGGGTTTGAGAATACCATGCTTCGTCCAAGGTTTATTTCGAGACTAGCGCTCGACCGCTTTAGCGAAAGTGGGACGTGCGGCCTTATGACGACGTTGTGAGCGCTGAGTGAGAAACGCACATCACTTCTCGTTAATAATCCCCCAGCCATTCATTCTCCTCAGAACAAGTTTCACGAGCATCCTTCTGGATGCCAAAACCTCGATTCCACAAGCCCTCTGCTCACGGGACCTCGTCACTCCTTCGCTACCTCTTCCCGCACTCGAGCCAACGGGCACGCGCTCACTTCTCCAAGCTCCGCCACGAAACCCTCCCGTCGCTGAGAACCCGCACGCAGTCTCACATATACAGATACATTCTATACAGACAGGCGCAGAAGCTTAAGAGGAAGCCGGGCATCCTCCAGCGACTGCGGGGCAGCACCAGGAAGCTTTTAGGCAGCAGCTACCTCGACAATGAAGTCCGGGCTCGACAAGAGAGCAAAGCAATGAGTTACCAAGACAACTATGCGCCGCGAGAACCTGGCGCCCGGCGGAAAAAGCTGGCAGGGTATTTGAAGGCGGCCAATGAGATACGGCAGACATACCAGCAGCAATATGCACCGAGTTGGAGTCGGAGTGAGGCTTCGTACGACTATGAAGACGAAACTCCTGGGAGTTTCCCCGATGTAGCAATAGTGCGGAGTGGCGAGGAAGAAATGGTGCTCTTCCCAAGCTATGCTCGCAAGCACATCAAGCGGAAGCCTGAAGCTGAACCCGGCACCATACAAGAAGTTTCAGGCGACGGCCGAGACGTGAGAGACTCGAGCGGCGCGGGCGATGCAGAGTTCTGGAAGCAGCAGTGGGAGAATTACGAGGACGACAACGCGGTAGTGGACGTCGACGTGCGTGGCTGGATATACTCTCCCCACAAAGGCCAGATGAACAGGAAACAAAGGCTGTTCATTGGATTGGCACGCCAACTTGTGGGGATTCAGGCACCTCCAGTGGGCGCAAAACCTCCAGGTGCTTCGGAAAGCTCTCGAAGCAGTAGGGAGTCAAGTCCAGGGCATCCCAGTCATCACGACAGGGCGCAAATGCGCCAATCGCAACGGGACGAGCAGGCCGCCGCGAAAGAAGCCGAGGAGATTCTCAGAAAAGGGGAAAGAGAAGCGGAAGCCGCAGCGAAGGGGGCATATAGTGAGAATCCGGCGGCTGAGGATACAGACAATAGAAGTGAGTATCGCACAGAGAATCCAGGGCACCCGCGTGTTCGTGAGCTTTCGAAAAGTCCCTCGTCAAGGTCCCTCAAGAGCGATGCAAATATAACTCCGCTGAAGAAGCGATCATCGTGGACCCAACCGGCCGATATGAACGCATCTGAACTCGCTGAAGCAAATGCTCGCCTCATGGCAAGACTACGCCATTTCCTCGCCATGCCCATGGCGAACACCCCGATCAGTGTTTTCTTCTACAATGACCAAATTTCCAAGCAGCGGACAATATACACCAATCCATCGGGCCATTTCAGTATTAGTGCAGCACTGGATTTCATACCGACCCATGTCCGCATCCTTGCGTCCGAGAAATTGTCTGCGACGGAGGAGGTCGTCGTGACGGACTCGAATGGCATCAGTGTTATAAGTGACATCGACGATACAATCAAGCACTCCGCTATCAGCAGTGGTGCTCGAGAGATATTCCGCAATGCTTTCATACGCGATCTAGAAGAACTGACTATCGACGGGGTTAGAGAATGGTACAACAAGATGGCGGAGTTGGGAGTGACATTTCACTACGTGTCCAACTCTCCCTGGCAACTGTATCCGGTGATTTCGAAATACTTCTCGCTCGCCGGGCTTCCGCCCGGGTCATTCCACTTAAAACAGTACAGTGGTATGCTCCAAGGTATCTTCGAACCTGTTGCGGAGAGGAAGAAGAGCACGCTCGATAAGATCGCTCGCGACTTTCCTGAGCGAAGATTCATCCTGGTCGGTGACAGTGGCGAGGCGGATTTAGAGGTCTATACAGACTTTGTGCTTGAGAATCCAGGGAGAGTTGCTGCGGTCTTTATTCGGGATGTCACGACGACTGAAAGCAGTGGCTTTTTCGACCCCTCTGTCGGTCCCTTTCCAGGCGACCGGTCATCTTCCTCGTCTCAGCGGGGAGGTGGAAATTCGAGCCATGCTCAAGCGTCTTCAGAGGAAGAAGAAGATCCAGAACTTAAAGCCGCCATTGCAGCTTCACTACGCGACTTGGAACAGGAGGAACGAAACCGATCAAAATCACTGTTTTCTCAGCTTGAAGATTATCCAAACATCCGTCCTGGACTTCCGCCACGAAGAACCCAACCTGCATTCTCGACTCCAGAGCCAGTGGCAAATCTCATTGACTTCTCACCAGATGAAGAACCCGAATCACATCCGGCCTTCAGACGCGCGAACACCGACACAGCAACTTTACCTAGCGATCATCGAGCTTCGGTATCCTCCACCTCAAGCGCAAAAACCGCACCCCCACCACCTAGGAAGCCCGTCTCACTACGCACCTCTTCCACCAATTCGTCGTCTCAACCACCGACCTCAAAAGCCCCTCCACCACCCAAACCGCGCAAACCCTCAACAAACACCCTTGGCTCCAGTCCCCTCTCCCGACAACCCGCTACACAAAGCGCATCCCCCAAACTACCCATAGCACCAAAACCCAACCTCGACTCCCAACAAAGCTACGCAGGCATGGCCCGCGACAAGCTCGCCTCAGTCTACAACAACCTCCCCTCCCTCGCCTCACAGCCCAACGAAACGGCACCTTCGTCCACAGACCCCGGAGACAATTCCTCAGGGACAAAGAAAACTCCTCCACCGCCGCCGCCTCCTCGTCGAGGAATAGCATCCTACCCCGCCCAAGCAGCATCCTACGTCGGCACGAAAGCGTCAAGTGCATGGCAGCACGCGCCTCCGATCCCGCATCCCAGTACCCGCCCTAATCAACTGCAACCTTACTCCACAACCTCTGCGCCGCAGGGTCCACAGCGCACAAATACATCGTCGACTTTGGGCTCGAATGGTGGCGCGGGAGGCTACAATGGCGGTGGCGGCGGCGGTTATGATAGTAACGGCCAAGTCGTAAATAAGAGGGAAGTCCTGTGGAGACAGAGGTGGGCGAGAGCTGAACAAGTGTTGGGAGAGAAGGGGGTGGTGTTGAGGAGTTGGAGGGTTGGTAGTGATGTGGTTGGGGAAGCTGAACGGATAATTAAGGAGGACATGGAGAAGAATAAAAAGGAAGGGGAGAAGAGGGAGGAGGAAAAGAATAGATGAGATGGGATGGTACTCGTTGTGATGTGGAAATTATACACGCACTTTTTCCTTTGAGATATTGGGCTTAGCGATGGTCGCCCGGTAGAGTCATTCGGGCTGTGTTGTGATACTCATAGTCTGCTCTTTTGTTTCCAGTACAAGTCGTAGAATATACATGTACATAAGTCATATGCTACTATGACCATACAAGTTCAATCACCGCAAGCGCTCGAAGAATAGCCGCACAGACTACAACGACTCTATAGCTCGCGTCACTTCCAAGTCCAAACCGCATAGTCATAATTCCGCATCCCCGATCCCCGATCCCGATCCCCTCCAATCTAAAAGCCACTAAAATCCAAACTCCCCTTCCCAACCGTCGACGCCGTAGCGTCCTCGCCCTTAACCTTCCTCAACTTCTCCTCGAACTTCGCAAACTCACGCATAGCCACCTCCTCCTCCTGATCCATAACCTGCTGCACGCCCTTGACCTCCTCGATATAATGCATCAACATGGTCTCGATGCCGTTCTTCAGCGTCACGGTGCTAGAATCACACGTGCGACACGCACCCCGCAATTTCAGCAGGACCTGGCCGTCGACAAAGCCTCTGAAGTCGATGTCGCCGCCGTCTTCCTGGATCGAGGGACGGACGCGCGTTTCGAGGAGTTCTTTGATCATGCCGACGACTTCGGTGTCGTTTTCGTTGTAGGCGAGGGAGTCGGTTTCGGTGCCTTCTTGGCCGCGCTCGTTGGCCGTGTCGGTTACGGTGTTTATGATGGGCGTGCCTGAGAGCAGGTACTCGTTGATGTGTGCGAAGATTTCGGGCTTGACGTGCGCCCAGGGCGTGGACGAGTCTTTGGTTACGGTTATGTAGTCCTGGCCGTAGAAGACGGAGGTTACGCCGTCGATGTTGAGGAGCTGGGCGGCGAGTGGGGAGGGGTGGGGCGGCGCGAGGGTGGAGCGTGGGTTGAGGTATTCGAGGGAGGAGATGTTTTCGGGGAGGATGTTTTGGCTGGGCTTGAATTTAAGGGCCTGGTGTTCTTTGGTTAGGTCTAGTGTTGCGAAGGGTGATGGAGAGGTGCGGGGAATTGGTGTACGTCTGGGTTTGGGGTATCTTCTGTTTGGATGAACAGCGTCCGTCTTCCTAGACTTGCACCGGTAGTTGGAGTCCTTATACGGCATTGTGAGAGTTGTGGTCTGTGTTGGAGTGGTGAAGATGTGATGGGCGATGCGGTTTGATGGAGAGTCCGGGTCGAGGCTCTTTGGGCATTGGATCGTAGTGACGGTCTAGCGCGGGAGAATGCGCGTAGGGCTGATCTAGGTATAGAGGTGGATGCCATTGTAGTTGTGTGAGGAGGTTTGATGGAGGAGGCGGCGACGTTGGAGTCTTCTCTGGGAGTTTTTCGAGAGTGCTCGGTATGACGACAGTTGCCATTACTCAGCAGCTCCGTGATTGGCTAAACCTTCCGACGAGCTTCCGACGCAGCATCCATTTCAAAGCCGAACATAAACTTATACCTCAAAATACATAGAATCGTCCAAAAGACCATTTAGAAAGTAGAATCCTAAGCTTTGAGAGGCTGATAAGGATGTTGTAATAATTCACAATAGTTTACGGCCTTAGCTGATATTCGGCTTTTCCCGTTCTCGCGAGAAGCAGCTACCCAACCTCACTTTCGAGACAGTAACAGCTCGCCCTCTAAGTGAAGTATTGGGTGCTATACCCCTTGGATAGAGTTTACAGCATTACTTAGATTCCAATTTTCCTGCTACGCGAGAGGTTGGCAAGGCTATTTAGGCACATTCCCTCCAGCATAATTTCATGTTTCACTCTGCTCAAAATCAATTCACCTTTAAAGGTTTCCCATTGTTACTTAGAACAATGCTACGCTAACGATATCCCGGATGAAGCGTGCGCTATCCCTCCGAACGCTCGACCTATGCAAATTCCAGCCAGATCACATGCATTGGCGATAACTTGGCCAGATACCTAACATGGTCACCATACGTCGATACATGCCCATTCATATGCCCGGGTCCCGCGCGACGCCATATACTCAATGGAAGGTTGCACTGACACCTCCATATTTCACTCCATCGACTCTCAACTCAAACATCAAACCTGCACTCTCAATCCTCATATCCAGTGTGAAATCCAAGTTATCAAACTCCACCCCCTTGGTCGTCGTGAGTCTCGTAAAAAGACTCTTCGGAACTGTGTTCAAATCCGTAGTAAGTGTGCAAACGTTGATGAGTCCTTTGCGGAAGGAATCGGGCGCGGTATCGAGATCGCAGGCAATGAGATCGTCTTCAACGATGAGAGATTGACCAGGGCGGAAATTGCGCGTATAATGGAAGGATATGGGTGTTGCTTCGGAGACTTGCGCGCCCTTTTGTATTGTTAGTCAACCTTCCATGTTAGAACTTCCCGAAGATGACGGGATGACTTGCCTTGGCGATATGCCATTGCATCCGATCACTAACCATCCATCGTTCCCATAGTGGACTCCAGTATCGATCCGCAATCGGGTGTCGACTTTCGTCGAACACCGTGGCATAACTCGTGCCGTACCACCATCGACTCCGCCTGCTCACGACCATACTCCCTTCCAAACCCCTTAGCACCGCACCTCTCACCACAGCCGTCCATGCATGAATTGGGTGGAAGACCTCGATCGTCTGTGGGGCATCGGGATTCAGAGTAACGGCGTGTGTCGGTCTTTCAGTATACGGCGGTGGAGGTGCGCTGTTGAAATGTGTTTTCAGGCGGCTGTAAAGGTAATTACTCTGTCCGAAACCACCGACAAGCACGATTCCACAGACCAAACCGCCCTTGTTACGAATCGATTGAACTTGACCTTCGACTAGGCTAATGACCTCTTGCACGACAGGATCGAATATCTCTTTGACCTGCTGCGCAGTCATGACCAGGAATCCTGAATCCAGACCTGCCTCTTCATCGTCTGGCAGGCCGGGAAACGGTACATTGGCTTCAAAGTCGTGCTCTTCTTCATTAAAATTGCGCTTGACAAATTCTTCGAAGTATCTGAGACCCATGTTCCACGTCTTTGCTTTCTTTTCTCGCATCCAGGTGTGCCGCTCGGCGCCTATTCGTCGTTTTACGTGGTCTTCGAAGCGGAAGTTGAGAAACGCACTCCCGCAGAGGCCGCCAGTTCCTACGGCGGATTCTTCGACACGTAGGGGATTGAGTTGGGTGATCTAGGAGATGTCAGTCCGACTCTTGCACTTTGGGAGAGGGAAACACACTTTGTATGCAATCAGGTCGACGGTACCACCACCAATTCGTTCGTCAGTACGTGTTGCTCATTTTCGGTGTACTGCCCTAGGTCAGAAGTCTGCGGACACTTAGATCTTGGGTAATGTACCCAGACTTCTGACATGGCGCCGTACGGATTGACTTCGAGGACTCACCCGCATCACAGACAATGAAGTTGTCTCCCACTTTTAGATTGTTCGGTTGAATAGCCTTGAGAGTATACACAGCAGCGGCTTCCGGCTCACTGATAAGTCTGACCTCTCCTTTGCTCCCCATGCCCGCCTTCTCGGCAGCTTTCAGTGTCGCATCCTTAGCCCCGTCGCTCCATACAGCCGGCGTGGTGAGCACGAACTGCACCTTGGTCATTGACATGAAGGTTTCCCCGTATCTCTTGCTCAGCGTCTCCATAGTATGCCTATGGATCATAGACAAGTAGTCGGACACGGCATCCATGACGGTCTTCTGTGATTGCCGCAATTGCGCTGCGGTCTCGAGTGGGGAAACGAAAGAAGGCAATTTTTGCGTTTTATCTAGGAAGAGCTTTATACAGCGGAGCCGTGTTTCCTCGGGCTTAAATTGGAAACCCCATTTTATGTTTGCGGAAGGGGGTTTGGAGGGGTCGGTGGTAGATGTGTATGCGATTTCGGTGGGGACTTTATCGGAGGTGATTCCTGCGCAAAGAAGTATAAGTACTGCGAAGAATTTGAGAATATGAGTAGGGAGAAATAGTACCGTTTCCGCCCGGCCATGTCTTGATAATATCGATATCGTCAGGTGTAGCTGAATATACAGCGGCGACTCCTGCGCTCACATCAGTTCCAATTCCTTCTAATCCAGGCTTTTGAAGCCTTGTAACCCACCGCTATATGTAGTGCCGAAATCCACGCCCACTATCAGTCGGTCTTGTGCGACATTTGCTTTCGGCGCGCCGCTCACCGCAGCTGAAGAGGTGCGACTCGAGCCTGGATTGTACACAATTGGGATACTTCCTACGCGTCCAAACGCGCTATTTGTACTGCTTTTTCTCTCCATCTCCTATTTTTTTACTATACAGTATCGCGCCAACTCATAGACGTATATACGGAGAGGGGGTGGGGTAGTCGCCGCGTCCAATGGGAGATCAGACGTAGAGTGATAGCTAGCGATAGGGTTGGGAGGCTTGTGGCGAACGCAGGGCAGACCTCGAGGTCATCGAAATGGGTGCCTGGAAGGCATGGGTGGGTGAGGAGGTAGACTGGGTGGCTGGACAGGCACCGGCGACGAGAAGGGTTGAAGCGCCGTGAACATGAGTGACTAGCGTGCGTGTTGAGGTGCAGATTAGCCCCGCCATTGCTGGATGATGGGATGGTAAGCGTCCAGGCATCAACTTTCTGTTTCATCATGGAGGCGCGCGAGAAGTTTGACTGCTTTTCATCTCTCCGAGGATCACGAGGGAGTACATGCCTTTTGAGTTTCGCATGCAGATATGCGCACAATAGCGTCATTTGAAGCTGCCGCAACCTCGTCGCCGACCCCGCCACGACGACAACCAGTCTCCATGACCGGGGAAAAGAAGGGTTCCGGTACGCTACTTCCTCTTACTTCAACGCCGCTACATTGCGTCGCCTAACCAAGGCAGATCTTTCCGCTCGCCTGGGCGTCAAGCGTTCGAAACCCACAGCTATGCCAGCGACCGCCTCAACATCTTCAAAGCCTCCAAGCACCCCACCGAAAGCTGCGATAGCCACGTCGAAACCGAAAAAGGAGGAGATACAACGGCGCAAAAACTACTTCAATGACATGCTCAATCACCGCTCGAGCAAGGAGAGAGAACCGCGAAGGAGTACATCGTCGAGGCGTGCAGGCGCCGGGGAGGATGCGACGTCAAAGCGTGGAAGCAGTGGAGAAGGGTGGAATGGGGAGGGCTCGAATGACGACCACGCAGCGGAGAGGATCGCAGAGCTCGAGCGCGCTTTGGCTGCTGTTCGGGAAGAGCAGAATGCTATGCGAGAAGAGCTTGCCAAAGTCAAAGAACAGGGAGAAGCCAACCACATAGGAAGCACAGTTGACTCTAGGCGCAGCCCAAGGCAGAGCCACCCTCTCCAAAGCCCTATCCGAGGGGCGTTTCATACCGACTCCCGTCCCACCACACCATCTCCCAATTCCCGCTCCGTCCCAATCGACGTAGACGAAGCAGGCCTTTCTCCACGCCAAATACGAACACCGCGTCGGTCGTTCAACAGTCACCACCATCCCCACCGCGATGACTTGGCCGCCGAGAACTACGATCTCCGCGCCCAAGTCGCACAACTCCAAGACCAGATCCAGTCTCACGAGCTCGCCTACCAGTCGCGACTGCGCAGCGAAGCCGATTGGTACGAGCTGACATCGCGCCTCCATGCCACAGAAAAAGAATCACAGGAACGGTTACAACAACTGCTGTCACTCAAGTCAAGCATTTCGTCACTCACACGGATGGAGTCTCAGATCACAGACAGCGAGCTTACGGAAAGTTTATCGCAGTTGGCGAACCGAGTGAGAGAATGGGTGATTACGAATTTTCGAAGAGCGAAGGTGAACCTGAACAACCTACCTTCTGATGTACTTCGAGCGCTCGAAGCTATTTCGCCTACCTACCACCAGATCGAAGACAGGCTAGCCTTATATCAAGCGCTCATATCGAATGCGCTAATGCACATATTCCGCGAACCCGTCCTCATCGGCCTCCCTGAACATGGACCGCTTGCTTTAGTCAGACAAGTAGCCAACCACATCTACGACGCAAGCCCCGAATACCGTGCATGGCGACGATGCACGATCCGCAGTATTGAGAAGCGTGAGGGCAACGCTCTCCTGCGTGAGAAGGAGAAATTGATGCACCATCTTGCTAGAGAGATTGGTCACCAACTATATGTGCTCACGTCTACAAACTTGACGCAGAATGCACAGTCGACGCTTGAGGGTATATTGAATACAGCGGCGGATATACAGCATACGCTACTGCTACAGAAAGCACACTATCGTGTGCTTTTCTTCCGCAACCAAGATGGAGAGGATATCTGGTTCGATGATAGCAGGATGATCAATGATTTTGATGGCGGCGTTGATGATGAGGGCGACGTGGTGCTAGATCGCAAGTTCGCCTTCTGCGTTTTCCCTTGTCTGGAGAAGTATGGCGATGAGTACGGTGAGAATACAGCAGTCCGGAACGTACTACTCAGAGCGAGAGTGTGTTGCAGTCCAGGCTGACTCGAGGGAGGTAGAAGGGGCGCAACTTTACATATAGATACTGAAGCAAGAAGGCAGAAGACTTTCATACGAAGATGTGCCAGGAGCAAGATCGCGGCGCAGGCCTAGTGACATGCTCGGAAAGCAGCACTTGAGGGCTAGTCCATTGATAATGCCGAAGGCGATGGCAACACAGCCCAAGCTGACCGCACAAGACGTGATGGCCAGTTTGGGAGATCGTGAAGCATATTTATTCTTCGCACGTAGACTAACTGTAACGGTACGGAAAAGGAAACCGATGCAGCTTAATGGTGTGCGGCCTCTGGAGTAGAGAGCTGGACGATCCTATTGACATGTTCGAATGTGACAACTCAGAAGAAATGGAGCTGGGCGAAGGCTAGCGATGCTCGTATTGATACACTAATAGACGAACGAGCGCAGAGCTAATCGTCTTCATCGTCATCATCTCCTTGGACATCCATGACTCGTTCGCCAGCTTTCTCAAGCGTACGGCGACTCCATGCTCGAACGCCTTTGTAGATGGCCTTCACTTTGTCAGCTTGATCTGGCGGAAGTGATGCCAGATGTTTGACAACGCATTGAGCATGATGCGAAACTTACTGCAAGAAACGTGCCTACACCAATCAAGATGATGATCCAACTGACCTGTTCGTAGCGATCGCGCCCGGTATTTCGAGCTCTCCCTCCGCCAATTCGGAAGTAAGAGAAAGGATTGGCGACTAGTACCTTCAAAAATCCTAGAACACCCATAGAAGCAATCCCCTTTGCGAAGTGCTCATACCAGGTGGTCGGTTCGTCATCGTCGTAATGATAATAGTCCGAGGAAGACCACGGCATCAACGTTCCCCAAGGATCGAGATAGAGATTGATAATAGGGTCCGCAATAAAGCCCAGGATGAAAACGGCAGTGATCAGAATCGTGATGGTCAAGATGATTTGCGCAGCTAGTGGTAATTGTCAGCATCAGTCCGCCATACAGCCACTTGCCGAACATCAGAGACATGAGTTCTTGGTCCAAAAGTGTATGACTGAACGCCGGCAACTTACAAAGACTAGCGACAAACCTCCCAGCCCCCAGGCGGGAGAGTTGGTACCTGAAGCCGCAAGTCGGGCATTGAAAGTAGTTCCTACGCCCATAGCCAGGGTCTGCATGCCGCCAAGCTTGCAAGCAAGCCTCGTGAACGTACTTGGACGATCCTTTGCACATGCACGGTCGTATCAAGCGACCGTTCTCATCCTCATACTTGACGTTGGAAGCTGATTGCAAAAATCCGGGTAGATGCTCGGAAGGAAGGTCGAAGGTAGGCTGAACCGTGTCGAGACAAATGCGGCATTGTCGTGGAGGCCAATGCCTACGCCGCGATGATGGGCCTTGCTCTGGCCGGGGAGGTTCTGTAGTCGAAGGATGGTGTCGAGCTGGTTCTTCCTTGGGAGGTTCGTCCGTGCTAGAAGAAGCGTGTGGCGCCCTTTGTCTGAACGATGCGCTGGCATCCGAGGGTTCTTCCTTTGGTACATCGTCAGGCCAATACCATCCCGGCATGGCGTTGGACCCAGTTGCAGAAGACATTATGGTTGCAGTGACAGAGGTGACGAACAGGTCGTAGTGATAAGGTGCAAACAAATGCCAAAGATGTGGTAGTAATAGTGACGTTGCAGTTCGCCTTACTGATTTGTTCAAATACAAGAGGTGGGTTAATTTTAATGTAGGTCTGAATGAGGTTGACGCATGGTAGACAGGTGCTTAAGAGACGTATGACTCTCTAAAGGCGACATCCGTTCGCTTACCCATAGCCAAGCATTCACTCTTCCTTTGAGACTGCAGCGATAGTGAAGGCCACGGTGGCTGTTTCGTGGAGTGAATGACGAACGGACGTCGGAGAACTCGGTCGAAGCAAAGAAAGATCAGCCTTTGATGATCCAAGCTCCATGCTTATGTAATGAAAGCACTGATCAAGTGCTTGGCATTGCCGCGTCGTCGAGAGCTTGCCTAATTCGAGCTCCAGCTTCCATATACAGCACACTCACCACTCTTAACTCTTCATCCCGCCGTATATTCTCCTGCTTGCCGTCATAGTCCCTCCTCTCGAATAGCTCTCTCGCCGAATATACCGTCACCATGGCCGACCGCTATTCCTTCTCGCTCACCACTTTCTCGCCCAGGTAAACATCTCCGGCAATCATTATGAAGCTTCTCGCTAACCCATTCGCAGCGGAAAGCTGGTGCAAATAGGTACGCCTGATGCCGCTCTCGAACTGACCGAGACTTCTCTTTTGCGTCAAATGAAGGCTAACAATATCTAGAGTATGCGTTGAACGCCGTCAATCAAGGTGTCACCGCTCTGGGAATCAAGGGTACGTCCAGCACTAGCCATGCGCTGACCATTATGTATCTGACCGTATTTGCAGCTACCAATGGCATTGTCCTCGCTACCGAGAAGAAGTCGTCATCGCCCCTCATCGATTCGTCGTCCTCATCAAAGGTCAGCCTCATAACCCCCAACATCGGCATGGTCTACTCAGGCATGGGCCCCGACTACCGCGTTCTCGTCGACAAGGCTCGCAAGGTTTCACATACCGGCTACAAGCGCATCTACAACGAGTACCCACCCACGAGGATATTGGTGCAGGATGTGGCGCGAGTCATGCAGGAAGCTACACAGTCAGGTGGTGTCCGGCCGTATGGTGTCAGCTTGCTGATTGCGGGCTGGGACGATGGAATCGAGCCAGAGAACGCAGACGCGGAGGCGAAATCGAGCGATGACGATGATTTGGAGAAGAAAAAGATAAGCGGCAAGACTGGTGGTATCTTGAAAGGTGGTCCGAGTCTGTACCAGGTCGATCCGAGTGGCAGCTACTTCCCGTGGAAGGCGACAGCGATCGGCAAGAGTGCGACGAGCGCGAAGACTTTCTTGGAGAAGAGGTACACTGAGGGTCTGGAGCTGGAGGATGCTATCCACATCGCTCTGCTCACGCTGAAGGAGACGATAGAAGGCGAGATGAACGGTGACACTGTCGAGATTGGTATCGTCGGTCCGCCTGAGGACCGGTTACTTGGCTTTGAGGGTGTGGAGAGTGCTCAAGGCCCGCGCTTCAGGACGCTTAGCCCGCAAGAAGTAGAGGACTACCTTACAAACTTGTAGTGCATAAGCACAGGTTTGGTAAGGAACGCCATCTCAGTCATAGATCTAATGATAGACGGATGACGAACGTTCATCCCATGAATACACGCTAGCCTGGCGTTTGATGAGCATGAATATGCTGGCATCTACACGATTCTCTTTCCTTTCATTCGGATGTGAAATTGTTTGCGGTAGACTTCGTACTGTTGTTGACTTTCTCTATTTTCCAAACATTCATTGGTGTTGTCGATGCTTTCCTAATCCGGTCTAGCGAGATCAACGTGTGCCTGCCTACGCCTGCATACCAGCACCAGCCTACTCACTCAACCCTCAACCCTTCATGTCTTTAACTAGACACTATCAACATGGAAACGAACATAAGCGATGCTGACGACGGGGAAATCCCGGTTGCGGGCCAGGAGAATGGGTCTTTCCATTTCCGCCTTCGCTCATACCAGGCTGAGATGGTGGAAGAGTCCCTGAAGTCGAATATCATAGTGGCTATGGGTGAGTTCTTGACCAGTTTTACAATCTTTTCACACGTTTTCATTTCCTCTGTCGACTAGGGATCATATGTCAATCTAATGAATACTAGATACTGGAAGTGGGAAGACTCACATGTAATGCGAAACGACGATATATAATACATAGCGCCGCCTAACACTTGTTAGAGCCCTTGCCCGTACAGCGGCTGAGTTGGAGACCTGTGATCCAACCAAAGTACTTTAATCTCGCTCGGTGACCTTCGGCACTTAGACTTACTACTCTGCAGCTCGTGTGGTTCCTCACACCTACCGTGGCCTTGTGCGAACAGCAGGCCAAAGTCTTCGAGTCGAATCTTCCCAGCCATGGACTCCAAGTACTCTCGGGTAGAGATGATATCGATCACTGGTCAGATCAAAGCACCTGGGACGCAGTCTTCGACAACGTCCGCATCGTTTTGTCTACCCACCAAGTGCTTTTGGACGCTCTTACGCATGGCTTCGTCAAGATGAGCAAATTGGCTCTTATCATATTTGACGAAGCGCATCACTGTACTCAGAAGCATCCTGCGAATAAGATCCTCGCCGACTTCTATATTCCCTATGTGCACGACAGCAACCTGCAATTGCCTGGGATTTTAGGCTTGAGCGCGAGCCCTGTTCAGAGAGCAGCAGCAAGCGGTAGCGATCTTCAGTAAGTAACCATTTTTAAGCCCGGGCTAAGCTGATGAAGTCAGGAAAATCGAGCAAAACATGAACGCAACTGCAGTCACGCCAAAAACGAATCGCTCAGAACTACTTCGATTCGTGCATAGACCAAAGCTCCTCAGAATTGACTATCCTGTCACCATCACACACCTTCCCCTCTCACTTTTACATCTCGAAAAAGAGTTCATGTACTACGATCTGAAGACTGACCCTTATGTTGTCACTTTGCTGTCCAGGCAAAGCGAAGGGTATGACATGACGAAGCATTTAGACAAGGTTTTGTTGAGTCGGAACACTTATTGCTATCAGCAATTAAAGATGTTGTTCAATAAATCGAAGGACATGGCCGAAGAGCTTGGCGTTTCTGCAGCAGAGTGGTATCTGCGTCGATGTGTCAGTTCATTTGAGAAAATGATTCAGGGTCCTGAGCAGCCGCTCTTGGAGTGGACTCAAGACGAGAAACAACATCGTATGTAACCTCTTGAGGATATCATCCCCTTATTCTTAGGGAACTTTGCTAATATTCGATGTCAGTCGCAACAATTCTTAGACGACTGCCGCTTGCACAAGAGCCTCAGTGCCCATCGGATATTCTCCGAGATCTGTCACCGAAGGTAGAGGCTTTGGTTGACGTTCTGCTAGCAGAGGCCAGCTCAGAGATGACAGGCCTAGTGTTCGTAGAGCAGAGAGTTTGGGTCGCAGCGCTGGCAAAGATATTGGCTATTCATCCAAGAATCCGCGATAAGTTCAATATTGGCACATACGTCGGGTCTTCACAATCATCAAAGCGCAAGGTAAACATTGCGAACTTTCCAGAGCCCCTCAATCAGCAAGAGACGCTGGACAAATTCCGGGCTGGCGAGATCAACCTTATACTCGCAACCAGCATACTCGAGGAAGGCATAGATGTGTCGAGCTGCCATCTTGTTATATGCTTTGAGCGACCAAAGAACCTCAAGTCTTTCATTCAGCGCCGTGGAAGAGCTAGAAAGCAAGAGTCGAAGTATTTTATCCTTCTGCCTCAGACCGGAGGAGGGAGACCTCCGGAGTCTTGGGAGTCGCTGGAGGAAGAGATGAAGAGAGCGTACCTCGATGATAAACGCAAGGTGGAGGAGGCAAGGGAGCGTGAGGAAATGGATGAAGATGGCGAACGCTATTATCACATCCCGAACACTAGGTAAGTATTTTTTAAGGCAGACATGCTTACTTTGCTTAGGCAAATGGGTACTAAAGTTTGTTGAAGCATTTTACCAAGCTTAGAGATTTTTTTACTGACAGGAATAGTGCACTCCTCACGCTTGATAACGCGTCGCCACATCTACATCACTTCTGTGCCATACTAAGTTCGAGCACTTACGTGGACTCGAGACCGCAATTCGAGTTCGAAGAACAAGAACACGGCGGCGTGGTGGCGACAGTCATGCTTCCTCTTTCCGTCATTCCTGCAGTGCGAACCGCGAGAAGCCTCGAAAGTTGGAGGACAGAACGCATGGCTGTGAAAGATGCTGCTTTCGAAGCTTATATAGCTCTTCATAAGGTCGGCCTCGTTAACGACAACTTGTTGCCCTCTCGAGAAGAAGCTGATGATCTGGCTGCGGAGTTCCAGATTGCTGATAATACGCCATCACTTGTCAATGTTTCTGTGACTCTTGATCCTTGGATCGCAGTCACCACACAACAGCAAGAGAACCCGCATACTTTCTATCGGACACTCCTCAAGCTTGACAGACCGGGAGAAGAGCCATCCTTCATGGTTCTGCTGACGTCGGTGGCTATGCCGGGAATTCCCCGACTCACTCTTTACTGGAACTCGACAAAGCAATACCCAGTGAGCTACTCCTGGCTACCAAGTGCGAGCTTTACAGGACATCAAGTGGCGCTGATGCAGGCCATAACTCAGAGGATACTTGGATCTGTATTTTCCTCACAGATGCAAGAGGTACGCCATGACTTCCAATGGCTAGTCATTCCCAGTGAGGCTTCGGAATATATGTGGAGTTACGAAAAACTTCAAGCGTGGCATACTTCCACCGATGGACATCAACCAGCTTCCGAGCTATTGCAAAAACTCATCCACGATACTTCGAATTGGGGCTTAATATCCGTGGAAGGAGACCTACGAAGATATATTCCTCAAAGCATCCTACAATCCTCCTCGAGGTCGCCTACCACAGCCGAACACTATGTTCAAGCTATTCGACTCCCAAAACGGCGGGACTTTCTCCACCCTTTGGAGAGAAAAAACGACAACAATGAGGCTTACACAAGGCTCGAAGAGCTCGATCTGTCTAAGTGTTTGGTAGAGAACTTGCCAAGCCCATATTCGATTTTTGCATTGCTCGTGCCGTCGATCATGTATCGTTACGAAACATACATGATAGCGGAGGTACTTCGTACTACCCTTCTCGCTCCGCTTTTGTTTTCGCAAGCTGAACTCCCTCTGATACTTCAGGCTATGACTGCGTCGGTCACTGGAGAGGATACCAACTACCAACGGTAAGCTACGTCTCTGCGGCACAACTTAGGCACAATCAACCAAAATATGTAAAAAGGACTATATGCTAATGAAACCACAGGTTAGAGTTCCTCGGCGACTGCATACTGAAATACATAGCCAGTGTCCACTTAATGGCCGACAAACCTCACTGGCCCGAGAGCTTTCTAACTGGGAGGAAAGGGAAAATCGTCTCAAACGGCTTCGCCGCCCGCTCTGCTATAGCCATCGGTCTCGATCAGTTTATCATAACCAAACGATTCACTGGCGCGAAGTGGGCACCTCGCTACATCGGCGATGTCCTGAGCTCTAAGCCAACGGAAGGGAAGCGGATGCTTTCTTCCAAGATCCTCGCCGATGTAATCGAATCCCTCATTGGTGTCTCTTACCTCGTCGGAGGGTTCTCGACAGCTTTTACCTGCATCCAAACTCTCTTGCCATCAGAGAAATGGACGCCCGTTCCAGAAGCCAACACCAAGCTCTTCGAAGCTTCACCCTCACATATAGACATCAAAAACCTCACCACCCTCGAAACGCTAATCGGCTACACATTCAGCAAGAAAATGCTTCTCCTTGAAGCCCTCACGCACGCCTCTTACACAGGACCTCTGGCAAACTGTTCCTACGAGCGTCTGGAATTCCTAGGTGATGCCATACTGGACTACATCATCGTCAAACGCCTCTACGCTCATACGCCAGAACTCAGCCATCAAAAGATGCACGGGATACGTAGCGCCATGGCGAACGCCGCATTCCTCGCTTTCAGAATGTTCGAAACTACCGTATCTGAAGAACGCACAAATCCATCCACGATGGAGAAAGAGAAGCATTCACGATGCTTATGGCAGTTTCTCCGCGCGGGGAGCTCTCCCGAGCTTCAGAAATCTCGCGAGCTGGCGATTCGACAGCACCTTGAAGCCAGAGAGACTATACTTCAGGGTTTAGAGAGTGACAAGAGGTTCCCGTGGCATTTGCTTGCGTTGACGGATGCGCCGAAGTTCTTGTCTGATATCGTGGAGTCTATCATCGGGGCGATCTATGTTGATAGCCATGGCGACGTTGCGGCATGTGAGGTCTTTGTTGAGGGGCTGGGTCTCTTGGGCGCGCTGAGGAGGATTTTGAGGGATGGCGTGGATTGCTTACATCCGAAGGAACGGTTGGGTCATCTTGCTGTTGAGAAGGACGTGCAATATGTGAGAATCACGGATGCTGTGGCAGAACCGAAGAATGCGAATGAGAAAGTGGTTAAGGACAGGACGTACAAAGTACAAGTCAAAGTCGGAGGAGAGAAAATCGGCGGCGTGGTAGAGGGACTCAAGAGATTGAATGCCGAGACTAAGGCAGCTCGTTTGGCTTGCGAGATTCTGGAACGGAGGGCGGATGGGGACAGGGGCGATGAAGACGCTGAAGAGTGGTTCGATGCGGAAGAGGGCGGCGGAATAGAGATAGCAAGAAATGAAGAAATGCTTGAATAGAGGAAATGGCAACGGTAGGTAAGTGCTTGAAACTGGAAAGCATGGACGAAAGGCTTGCAGCCAGGTTTCAGCGCTGTTTCTCGCTATGTTCTTCTTTGGGTAAATGGTGGTCAGGCAAACTTAAGGCTGACTACCATGATCGATCGTCCAGTGCACGCGACGAGGCTATGCTTTCCCACCGACATTTCTCTTCTAGGGTTTCTTTACAGGGATGTATTCGCAACACTCTAATAGCTGAGAGACTGCGTGATCGCCAACAACACTCTCTTTACACGAACAGATCTGCGCTTTTTCGTACCTCAGCGCTGCAGACTTTTATGCTCAGCTGTATTGTTATTGCTTATCACTTCACCTGTAGCAAGGTGCGAGAATATATCGTTTTCAGCTTGAAAGCTTCCCATGTCATCATCTAAAATGAGGGGTTTGGGGCTGAGTGGTGATCGAGCCCCGTTTTGGCGCTCAACGGACCTTACCACGGCACCTACGGTACGGTACTTAGAGGCACCCTAGCAGTTACAAGCTATGAATGTATTTGAATCTCCTCCTATCTTGTACTGTGTGCCTTGTCCTGAGTCCAGAAGACGTATACGACGTAGTAGGACCTGAAGGTAAACTCCACAAACCCATAATCTTGATCACGGCGTTACTGGCATACCTCTACATTAGCGGATACTAAACTCATACTAATCACAAAAACGATCTGCATACTTACGATCCAATATTCTGGCATGTCTCCTCGGTTCTTAATAAGATGCACAACCTTGTGTAGGCGGTGAGCTCCCCGCCTACCTAGGTAATCTCACATAAACGCTCCAAGCTAAGCTTGAAGGGGTAATATTGTAAGGCAATCGCCTCCCTAGGCCTTAAAGACCCATACCCAGGCCAATTTTAGCCTAGACATCACACGGATGCATTGATGTCGACCCGCGGCGCCCTACCCAGGCAATATGATGGCCAAGGTACCGCTTCAGATACCGCCCCTTTCGGCGTAGCTTGGAGCGTCTATGCGAGATTATAGGGCAGGATTTTGTCGGTGATTGCGGTGAAGGATCTGAGGTAGGCATGTACTACGTACTAATTGTAATGTTTTTTCAGGGCTGTAACGTTGAGAGGCGGGTTATTTAAGAAGCAGTAGAGTCTCTACTTATGGAGATGAGAGCCGCGTTTCATTGACATCTAGCTACTTCACGTTTCTCATTCTTTTTGCCGCCGGCGATATCTTCTCTCTACCCACGAGACCTTTCTATCCTGCAGAAACCACAATGCGTTACCATAGCCTCCTCACTTCCCTGACGGCATTGCTCGCAACCACATCCGCAGTGACTGTGAGACTCGACGGCAAACCCATCACAATAGGCGATGGAGGCTACCCACGCGCCATCGTCCGCCACGACGGTAACCTGACCGCGTCTTACGCCAGAGGCAACAGCATCATCGTCCGCCACAGCCCTGACCGCGGCGAGATTTGGAGCGACGAATACATTGTGCGAAACCAAGCGAACCCCGACGGCAAAGTCGTTGATATCAACAACGCCTTCCTCTACCAAAACCCAAACGGCCCAGCCGGCGAAGTGTTCTGTGCGTATCGTCGCCACATCCGAGACAGGACCACCAAGGACTTCCTGGAGTATAATATCGAACTTAGTATGAGTCACGATGGCGGGAGAAAGTGGGATTACTTGGGCTTTATCAATCGTGATGTACCGAGGGATGGCGTGCACGGCGACTGGGAACCGTTTCTGAGACATAATGTTGAGGGGAAGTTGGAGGTTTACTGGGCGCATGAGATGTCGGAGCCGAACCAGGATACGGTGAAGAAGGTTTCCGAGGATAACGGGAAGACGTGGGGTCCTCTTTTGTGGATGACGGGGAAGGATAAGGATGTAAGGGATGGCATGGCGGTGAGCAGTGCCTATGTGCAAACGTGCTTTTGGAGCCTTTACTGACTTGAAGGTTGCTTTTTTAGAACTTGGTTGCCCTGGATTCATCGAACCAGAATCTCCTCATGACGTTCGAAACTAACGAAGTTGGTCCCTTTAAGATTTGGACGGTAGACTCCGCGGACGGCGGCAAGACCTGGGGGAACAGGCGCATCATCTTCAACCCTGAGAACACGACTAAAGGACGTCAGGCTGGTGGGCCAGGGATCGTGAAGTTGAAGGGAACGCTGATCACTAGCTTTATGACTAATAAGGATGCTGGTGTTGGCGATGGATACCCACATTCGAAACCGGGGACGGATATGGCTGTGGTGACGAGTACGGATGGTGGGAAGACGTGGAGTGGGCCTACCACGGTGTTGAAGGATGCTGCTTGGGGTGGGATTACGGTTGTGGGAGATAGGGCGCTGGTGCTGGGAGCGGCTTATACGACGGGCAAGGCGGCTGCGCAGTTTATTACTGTTGATTGAGATGGTGTTTTACGGAATGTGGGTTTTGTTTGGTAGACTTTTTAAGCTTCAAAGGGGATAGTATATAGTATATTCTTCGGACTTTCTCCCACAGTATAGTTTGACCAGTGGGTAGTTTCGTGAACCAATTGACTGCCCACTTATGAGGGGATGCTTAACGTCATTATCCCAAGCGCCCAACTCGTGCTTGCAGAATCGCAGCAGAAATGATGGTGAAATACGGACTTCAAAGCGAGTCGGAGACGGAACATTAGATTGGGGTGTGCACGTGAAGGACGAATGGATGTTGCATGATCCACCGCTTAACCCAATCAGGTTTAGCTGCCGGCGCGCGAGTCCGTCGCGTCGAGAGTGGCTTCACTGTTGACCCCACGAGTCCACGACAACAATGTGATGGTAAGTCTTGAGCCCGCTCAACTCTGATCATTGCTCAATTGCTAATGGTTTCGAAGGCGCCGACGTGTTTGAGTCGCGATAAGGTTGTGAAGCGGAGGGGACGGCCGCCAGGTACGAAGAAGCAAGCCGCAAAGCCAACCACGCCGAAGGTCAGACGAAAGCGCACCTCAAAACTCCAGGATGCCGATGGAGCACCACCAGCCAAATCTCGGGGCAGACCGTCCGGGAGTCGCAATGACGATGCCAACGATGAGCCCGATGAAATTGCGGCGAAGCAACCGCAGACACAGAGGTACGTGCAGTTGGCACCGCGCACAAGAAGAATTGCGCAGGAGAAGATAGACACGTGGCCACAAGTATCACATCAGGTGCTGGAACAGGTTGTTGGAATGCTCAGAGACGCAAAGAAGGACATTGCGAACACGCAGCGCGACGAGCGCAGGGCCATACTGGCTGACGAAACACTCAACAAGCTTGTCCGGAAACTTGCGCGCCAGCTGTCGGCCTCGCGCATCCCACCACAAGCTAAAGATATCCATTTCAATATTGACAAGCTCACCGAGCGATGTGCGCAACTCTTCCGAGAGGTCACCACGGAGCGCCATTCCAAACAGCTACTCAAGGAACAGGCTAAGGTAGCTCAGCACTTGCTCGAGAGGGACCAGGAGAATCTGGAGCAGCTGAAAAGGAATGCGAAGAAGTGGAAGGCAGAATGGAAGCACCAGGAAAAGCATGGACGAGTAGGCAGTCCTTTATTTTTGAACGAGCTGACTGTGCAGCTAACATGTCGTAGCTCCATCCTCTATTGCAAGATCTAGAGGACGATGAAACAGGGGGAGATGGGCCCGCCGACATTGGCTTAAAGCAGACCAAAGTGGAAGACGCATCACTGGTGGACCTGGACTCTCCTGATCCCGAGCTCGCACCGCTTGTCGAGCAACTCCGACGCAGTTTGGAGAACATGCAGGGAAATCATGAGCAGGTTGCGGGCATTGATGAGGCAATGTTGGATGCCAGGGGTGCATTGGATGAGCTGCTTTTTAGACACGCCGGCGCGGTGCAGTACGCTGCGCTCTGAACTATTGGATGCTGGTGTGGTTCGGCGCTGCAGAGCGAATACCTATTTTCAATGGACTTGCATGGCTTGGCGTTCGATGCATGGAACACGGCACGGGGAGTTCTTTCATGGTTGCTGTCAAGATTTTGCGGTGGTTACGCAATTCCAATATTCCGGGGCGGTGTAGATACCGCCAGCTAGTCTGTCGATGAAATGATAAGTCTCACGAGGCAGCGAATCGCGAGACCGAGGGACTCCTTGATTGAATGTAATATGGCTGCCGAATATAGCATACCATGTCCCGAAAACGTGGTTCTCGGGATGGGTCTCTCTCTCGGCGCAGCGGAAGCGGCTGCCAGTACCCAGTTTCATACCCAGTTTCACACCCAGCTTGCTGGCGGGATCTAGCGGACGTTGAGGAGAAGGTCAAAACAAAGCGGGAGTGGAGAGTCTCGACCATGAGCCACCGTCGAAGGAAGCGTGAGATGCAGATGCCCCGCCAGATCCTCGGCTACCCGTAGCGCCGGCAGTGACCGTGAAGTTGAACGTCACGTCAACCGCCAAACCGCCAACCTCACTTTGCGCCTGTTATCGATAACATCGCGTGCTTGTCGAGATTCTGCGCCACCTCTGTTGCTGACTGCAGAGCACACTGTGTCACCGCAGAACGTGCTCGAGCAGCGAATATTACCGTCCGGTTCTTTTCCCTTGTGTTCCCATCCGTGACAGCCAGCCGTAGAACTGCATCTCAACCTGCAGGGCGTCCCCCCGAGAAGCGCACCAGCGCTGGACCTTGCGCATAAGCCGTCGTTGATGCCGGGCGAGGCGACCAAGTCCAATGGCTCTGCTGCCAGTGCGACGGCATCCAAAGTCGCGGATCAGGGCAAGGACACCGACACATCAATAGCTTCCAAGTCCAAGAGCAGCTCCCCGGCTAAAGAGAAGGGCCCGTCTGCCTCCGGTTCCGATGCAGCCAAAAGCCCGCCCAAAAAGCGTCGAAAGGTCAATCATGGTAAGGCGACCATGCTGTGTCCCCCCAATAGTGTCAATGGCCCTGCTGACCTTGATATTTGTCTCTAGCGTGCATATACTGCAGACGCTCGGTGAGCCGCAAGCCCTTCCAATTATCGAAAGAGTCCACGTCGTTGCATCCAAGATATTTGACACAGCATGCTAACCTCGTCCCAATCAGCACATGACATGCGACCTCGTAAGTGCAGCAAGCTGGGCGCTATTCACCGTCTCCAGGCTGATCAGTCCCGTGCTGCGCAGGAACGACCGTGTACGCGCTGCGTCAAGCGAAGTATTGGACATTTGTGCCATGACGAGCCTCGGGAGGGCGTCAAGAAGTCCAGGTCCGAGCCGGAGACCGCCAATGGTGAAAGAGACAGCTCCCAGCACGAGGCGACGTCTTCCGACGCCACTGTCAAGGCTCTCAGCCAGCAGCCCACGGCTTCAGATGCAGGCCTGACCCTTGCGCCGCCTCCTTTGCCTCCAAACAGAGCTGCCAACGCAGCAGCCATCGCCCAACCCACGCCCGTATCTGCGCCACAGCTACCATCGCTGACCTCTCAAAGCCCATCTCGTAAGTTACACACTGCTCCGGCGCTGAGTGCAATACGTACTGAAGAGATCGTGAAGTTTTGAACTACAATGACTGGATGTCATCTTCTCAGAATAGCACCAGAGACATGCATCAGTTCGAGCCTTCATATATGTTCAACACGTCCGAGGTCTCCAACGAGTATAATCTGCTCAACGACTTCCTCAACAACAGCCAAATGGATGACAATAACTTCTATGGCAGTGGAGACTTCCACCAGCTCTTCTCCGATGCTTCTTTGCTGAACCCTATGGGCGGTTCTCTAACAACCAACACGCCTTTCAACCCCAATGCGTCAAACAGTGCGCAACTCCTACCGCCACCCGCCCAAGCCGCTGCTGGCAATTCCGCAAGACCACCCTCGGCTGCCTTGCCATTGGAGAAAGCACGGGAGAAGTACTACATGACAGCGGCAGATCCCGCAGGCACAGATAGTCCCGAGGAACGGATGAACAAACTGCTGAAAGCCAAGATGGACGCCGGACTGTTGAAGCCGTTCAACTACGTCAGGGGCTACGCTCGGCTGAGTCAGTACATGGACCAAAATCTGCAGCACCTCTCACGCCTGCGGATACTCCGACAATTGGACAGGTTCAGGCCCAAATTCCGCGAGCGAGCCCAGAAGTTGACAGACATGGAGCTTGTGCGCGTTGAGATGTGGTTCGATAAAAGCCTGATGGAGTATGACCGCGTCTTTGCAAGTATGGCCATTCCCGCGTGTTGCTGGCGAAGAACGGGAGAAATATATCGAGGGAACAAGGAGATGGCGCGCCTGATCCACGTGCCCATGTCCAAACTACGAGACGTGAGTGTCCTGAACATGTTCACTACAAAGTCCGCTGATGAAGTACAGGGTCGAGTCGCTCTCCATGAGATCCTGGCTGAGTCATCACTAGTTTCGTACTGGGAGAAGTTCGGCGCCATTGCATTCGACAGCTCGCAAAAAGCGATCCTCACCAGTTGTTCGCTCAAAAACATGGATCCAAATTCCACAGACCCCGAAATCCGATGCTGTTTTTCCTTCACTGTCAAGCGCGACAAGTACGATATGTGAGTATTTGCACCTCTTAGACCGTATGAAATGCTAATGAGTCTCTAGCCCTGCATTGATCGTTGGCAACTTCCTCCCCATCTTAGACCCTACGCCGCCACCGTCATCATCCGCGACGACCGCATCATAGCCCTTGAGTGTGAAAGATTGGTGTGTGATATAAAGCGCATCATAGATACGGGCGGTATTTATGTTTGGACGTAATCGTTGCTTTCGATGATTCGATGTAAGATTTCGGGTTGGCGTAGTAATGGGGTGAGCCACGAGGATAGGATGATGTGGGGGGCAGATATTTTGCAGTGTGCTGGTATGGTGTTGGCTGAAAAGGCTGGTAATGATGCACACGTGTGTGGGCACATACCTAGGTATGTATGTAGTGACCTTTCATTGAGCGTTGCCTGATGGAGTGGTCAAAATATTCCATTCTTCCGCCTTCGATTTCTCTTCCGGACCTTTTCTCTGCATTCTCCAAGTTTCCATGCCAAATCTAATATTACTTTCATCGTCGTTCTATCGTTAACCCCGTGGTTGTGGTTGCTCTTTCCGCTTTCCAGTCGCTAGTCGTCCGAAGGCAGTCGCGATGAGCGCATTCGTCAACCGTGAACTTTCGATCATCTTTCGCATCTCATCTATTGCCCTCGCTCTTCTTCTCGCTCTCATGATATAATACGATGGCCTCTACCCAATCTGCAGCAAAGACTGAGCGTGAAAAGAAGCTGAAAGCCGTCCTCGGTGAGTTCCACCCTCTGCGCCTTCCTTGACCGCGACTTACGCTTCCGAGCTTTTGCCACAGGCCTCACGAAACGCTGTGAGGTGGCCCGCGACGCAACTTTAATCGATGATCTTGAAAGTCAGGTCAATGGGCTCCCTTTACAGCCTTCATCCACGATCACTGCGAAGCGCGAGGAACTCGACCGCATCGGAACCGAATTGTGGAACCTTTCTACGCGTCTCCGACGGGAAGGTCAGCCCAGTGGCAAGAATCAAAATGAGACCACTCACAAGAATCGGACGCTGTGTTTACTGCGTGTCTTTGCGTTCTTCTTGCTCGATTCGGGGAGTGCTCAGTCTACAAAAGCTCGGGAGCCCAAGGCGTGCATTCGTATGCTTAAGGTTGCGCTAAAGGCTGCCAAAGTTTGCATTGAAGGAAACGAGGCGGGTATTGCTACGAAGGTGCTTGAGCGAGCTGCCGAGCATCAGGAGGCTCTGAGCGATGAGACGAGTGGTGCGCAAGGTGATGAAGCCGGTATAGCCGAGCGGTTGCGAGTGGAGTACTTTGCTGTGAGAACAGCACTGGTGAGTACGCATGTTTGTTTATTTATTGTTTATAATCTGTTGCCAGTTGAAACACATAATCAAGGAAGGCTAACTCTACCACAGGCCTGGCGTCAAGACCGGATGGACACTGCAGAACACATGTTCACCAAATGCAAGCAGCTGAATCGCGCCCTTGCCCCCTCCACTGCTGAAAGCCTCGCTGATCTGCTCTACGAAATCGGAAAAGACATGCTTGGGAAACACAATTACGAGCTGGGCGTTCGGTGGTTGGAGCGGGCTTATGATATCCTTGGCCAGCATGAACTCGAATTACTCAGTGCCGAAGCTGGCGATTTGCGTCTAAGCATCATGTTGAGCATAGGTACGTATTTACACTGTGCTGCCTGATGCCTTTGCTGAAAATCACCAAGTGCAAAGTCACATGAAACTGAAGAGCCACGAGTCGCGAGATAAGGCGTGGAACATGGTAAGCTTGCTGGAAGTGGTGAGTATGGTTCTATGATTTGATTTCGATTTTGCCTATTAAGTCTTTCTAAGGACTATGAAGAGAAAATGGCCGTGGCTTTACTCAAGCTCGAAATGCTCTTTTCAGAGGCTTCAATCGATGCGCAGAAGCTTTATCCCGTCATTCACCGGATGATCCGAACAGTCATCCTTAACGAAAAGAACTTTGCAACGTATGTACTTGTCGTCCCTGTGTCAAAAGGACCACGTTGACAACTACAGCATCATGCACAACATACACAAGCTCAAAGACCACAGCGCCCGGACGGCCTGTAAGCTCATCGACGAATTGATTGAAATACGATTGTTTCGAGAAGAGAAAGATGCATGGATCGAGAAGGCTGTGGTCACAAGAGTTTGGATCTGTTGCAGCACTTTGGCTGAAGATGATGCCCTGGAACAGCTGCAGGAGCTTTTTGATACGGTAGCGCGCAGTATAAAAGGATCATTCGCAGCTCAGGCGACGCATGCTGCACAAACTGTAAGGCCCTTGAACTTTACCAAGACGTATGCTGAAACATTAGGATAGCTGTTATGGAAGCGTATCGAAGCGTTATGCAGTCGGACAGAGCACGCGGTCGCCGAGAAGTGGTGTAGGCTATGTCTTCATCCGCTTTTCGACAAAGCTGGGGATGTGAACAAATCGAAAATTGCGCGGTAGGTCTCAGGCCTTTCTGTCTTTGACTAAGCACTAATTCACTATAGAAAGTTGATTCTGTGCGCTCAGGCACAACATGACCACGCAGCCGCTCGAGAAGTCTTTACGAAGATGCCTGAGACCGGTCGAAACGACCGCATTACACGCTACCTAATGTATAAGACTGGACTTCATCTTGGCGAGTCGGACTTTTGTAAGAAAAAGCATCCAAAATGCTCCCCCAAAGCTGACTGTTGCAGTGGCAGAATGCCTGGATGTCATTTGTAGACAGTCAACGAAAGACGCCACACTGTTGTACGCCTGTATACTCCAGGCCCAGACATATGGAAACAATAGACACGCCATATCAGCTTTGGAGAAAGTACTCGATAAGTATGACTGCAGTGCACCTGCAGATGTCCACCTTCCCGCTCTCTTACGGTAAGTGCCCCTCTCCAATTTGGTGTAAATTTCCTAATACGTGGCAGCATGACAATAAGACTCCTTGGAAAAGAGCTCGTTGTGAATGGTCAACTTAACCAAGATGTATTGAGGCAGATCTGCAAAGTTCTTGAAGGAGGTCTGTACAGAAGCATCATGTCAGAGCTACACTGACGATTGCTAGCCTGGAAGCAAGCGAAAACATCTCGTCAAAGGCCGAGCAACCCTGCCCGCGATCAGTTCACAACCTCAGAGTTCGAGTGGTTCTCCAAGAACGCGTACAATTGGTCCATCAAGTATTGCGCCGAGATGCAGCCAACGGACCTGGTACGATTGCTCAAAGTCTGCATAGAGGTGAGTCTCCTGATAAATCTCCCTCCCGCGCGAGACTGATGTCGACGTAGTTCATTAAGCTGCTTAAGGAGGATGAGAAGTCTCAAGACGAGGCCGACCTTTCACTTCGATTGATGTTCTGTGATTTTCTCGCCACTTGCACGTATACAACGCTAGCGCGCGCGGAAGATAACGTTCATGATTATGTGAGTGTTGCTCCCTTACCATAATTCGAAGCACCCTATATCTAATAGATCTAGCTCCAATACTACCTCCAGGCCCGCAAGCACGGCAAAACTTTTCGAGAAATTGCCGCCGACAATATCGACAAGCTTGGCGAGTCCGCCCGAGCAGACATCATTGCAAAGCATTTTCAGATCGTGAAGCTGGAGCTTGAGGCTGCGCTCAAGCTTGAGCAATGGGACGAGATGGACGAGTTGTTCGACGCATGCTTCAAGTTCCAAAACCCACAGCATTACGAAACGCTCGCAGATCTAGTGCTGGTCATTCACTCGAGTATCGTCAAGGCAAGCTTAGACCATAACCATCAGATTAGTAAGTTCGCTCTGTCTTCAGATGATATGAATCCTAACTTCAGCTGCAGAGCTTTTGTCCGTTCTCCAGAAGATAATCAAAATGTCGAACAAGCAAAACGGTGTTAATTTTGGGAAGCTCTCGCGATGGATTCGCTGCCTCTACCAGCTCTCCATTACTTTCGATGAGAAGATCAGTCTGAAATGCGTTGAACAGGCCATCGATATAGCGGCCGCAAGACGAGGGGTAAGTCGCTCTTTCTCACATACCCCACCTATATTCTTAATAAAACCTTGCGGTAGGACAGTGCACTCTTCACTCCGCCCCCGTCTTCCTCACCCATCATGACCGACGACCTCGAGCGGTTCTTCGCTAATGATGAGGAAAAGGAGCCGGACCATTACCCAACCACGGAGCTCGAGTGGCTTGCTACTACAACGTTCAACCATGCGGTCGACTACTATGTCCAGGAGAATGACGCCAAGTGCAAAGAGTGGGCCGAGAAGGCGTTGGCGTTGGCAGGGTGGGCTGAGGATCAAGGCCAATTGAGGGCTCTGCTGATGGACAAGTACAAGGGTTTGGTGTGGGAGGATGAGAAGTGAGTGATGCGGAGAAGTACGTGGTATTGTGAGAGGAAGATGACGCAAGGGGAACAATTGCCATCTGATCGAAGCTATTGTTGTCAGAAAGTGGTAGGTACCGTTACTATTTATTAAGTGTAGCAGCACAAATCAAGCATGGCCATGATACCAAGATTCCTTTTCATCCTCATCTCATCTCCTGAATCCTCTTTACCGCACTCGTTGCAACGTCTAGACCCCGCATCCCGCCTCGCCATAAATGTAACCAACAATATTCCCCACCATCGTTGTAATCTCCAACAGCCTCCCCCAAACTCTGCATCCCCCCGACTTATCTTACAGATCCGAGGCTTGCGTCTCCGTAGGCGGAGTGTTATCGGCCTTTCGTGCTACTCGGTGGAATTATAAACTCACTGCTGACGTTTGATTGGCTACCAAAGCGGCCTGGCTTAGCGTGCGGAAAGTAGGTAACCTCCCAATTGCAGCATCCCAGGCACCCAGGTTGGCATTCCGGTGAAACCAGGCCTGCAGCGTTTACTCTGAAGATTCGAATCCGAAAAAGCAGTAGCAGTCGTACGTGACCTACCAACTGGCCAGCCACATGCAGCACCTCACCGCCTCGCGACGGTGGGAACAGATAGAAAAGCGACAGTGCTCCGCTCTCCAAGTGAAAGGCTACGACCTTAAAGACCAACCAGCAATCAGCAACCACCCATTTCCAAAGTCTCTCAGCCATCGCAAACTACCACCGCGCCGTTGTTTCCGGGTTCGTAGCCATCAGCCATGCCCATGACGAACAAAATGGCAAATACCCGAAAAGAGGAGAATTGCTTCGCCGTCACCGCAGAGAGGAAGTACTACCACGCCAACAACTCCTTCATCAAGCGCTCCCTGCGTCCCAGCGAATGGCAAGTAAGCCCGTTCAAGGGAACCATCCATGTTCCGAGGTTGGGGGTGGAGCGTATTCTCAACGAGGCAGCGGCGTTGACCTATGTCAAGGAAAACACCAACATTCCCGTTCCCACGCTTCATGCTTGCTTCGAAGACGATAATGCCGCTTACATTGTTACAAGCTACGTTGACGGCGTGTCCATGAGCGCTCTCACCGACGATCAAAAGGCAATTGTTACGAAGGAACTGGAGGGGCACATCGAGACTTTGCATTCGCTCCGTGGAGCCCGGCTAGGGGGGCCATCGGGACATGTCATTCTGCCCTACAGGATGCTGCAGAAGACATTTCGCGATGAGTGGGACCTACAGACCTCTTCGAGTGCGGAATATGTCTTCTGCCATAACGACCTATTACAGCAAAACGTCATTGTGGACCCGGGAACGCTCAAGATCGCTGCTATTATTGATTGGGAGTATGCGGGGTTTTTCCCGGAGGAGTTTGAGAGGGCGTTCTATAAGAGGTTGGGACCGTCGGTTGCGTTGGAAGGGGAAGAAGATGATACGGATAGGCTTTTGGAGTTTATTAAGGAACGTCAGGTAAGTAGTTCAGATGTTTTTTCCTCGAAGAGAGGGCTTGGGTTTATGGACTAACTGTTCAGAAGAGGTCGTGAGTGGGTTTCGGCAGTTGGTCTGAGGTTACGACTGGTTGGAAAGTCTGGTTGGCTGGGCAGCACCGTTGCGGAAGGTAGAGGATTTGGTTTTGAATAACTTATCCCCGATCTTCTTCGAGCTTCTCCATCCACGTATACATCCACACCGGCAATACCCTGGCTCGGTGGGGTGACGGCTTGTTCGCCCAACGACAGCGACATTATTTCAGGGGTGTACTCTGGCTTTGGCATCTTTGTAATATCGCTCCAATGATACGGTGGAAAGCAAATGTTCTAGCTCCGTTTTCGGTCCCTTGTTAAGTATCCTCGAAAGGGGATGTGGGTTGGGAAGAGCGTGGGGAATAGCCCCGGTAGGGACCGACAGCCATGATGACGATGAGGAAAATGGCAATCAGACTATACCCTTCGTAGGATAATGAACGAGGAAACTGAAAACAGTGTTAAAAGACTAGTGGAAGTATTGTTAGGAATCCATCTGCTCTGAAAGCATCCTATTCACGTTCCGGTCTGGCGTCGTAGTTCAATAGGAAACAAGGCGTCAAAGACCAAACAGTTCCAAGCTGACGTCTAAAGGCGACCATGGAGCAGGGCTATCCACAGGCCGCATACGAGGCCGTGGATTTCCCACGTGCGGGTCAAGTAGTTTTCGGAATATGGTGGGCGTCGGGAACGATTGGCGCACGAGCCGCTGCGTATAGAGGTTGGAGTCCGGCTACAGCTGCAGGGATACACACTGCGGGATGAGCGCGCTCGGCCTCCGCGGGCATGACAGAGTCCAGACTGTCAGTTGTGTTGTCCGTCTCACGTTCCCGCTGTGTCAATTCGGGCATGTTGACGTGATGATGGGATGGTGGAATTTGTGGTTGGAAAGGAGGTGGGGGATCGCGCGCAGCTGGTTGTGTGGTTCAGTGCGCTCTACGGGCACGCCGGAGAGCGCGATGGTCTGCGTGTCTTAACGCAATGCGATACCGCGAGAGACGCCCTTGGTGAGGTTCCGCATGAGAATCCAGATCCCAGATTCCACCCGGGCATGTCGATGGTGATGTCGTGCTGATGCTCGCTTTTCCAACAATCAGGCGGGATGTCGTGAGCAGATCGGGGGGCCGCTCAACCTGTCGTGCGGATACGGAGATCGGGCATAGGCATGGGGAAAAGCTGTGGGTGTTGGAAAGGATGTCTTCCGTGGCATACAGCCGGGCAGCCTGTCTCTGCTGTGGAGGGGCTGAAGGGGTGACGGGGTGGAGGGTGAATGCCGCCCTTGCATGGCGCATCTGGGTCGCCCTGGTGGCTGCTTCTCACAGGCGGAGAATTGAAGTGCAGATCAAAGTGTATTGTAGTGCAGAGAGCATCGTATATCTAGTGGCGATGGTGAATGGATGGTCTCGTGATGCAGATGTAATGACTGGTGCGTGTGGATGGACTTATAATAGCCGTGGCCGCGGTTTCAGGGCGTGAAACAAACCGACGTGGATCCACTGCGGCTCCTCTTAAGCAGTCAGAGGCTACCAAGTCACTGCAACACGGGAAGCGCCCAGCGCATGCGAACAGTGACTCCATCATCGGCAGCAGCAGCAGCGACAGCAGCCAACAGTGCATTCCCCTTCCCCTCCCCCTTGACAGCTGCAGGTCCGCGTCTCTCGTCAGTCGTCGGGCTGTTTTGAGTAGTTGCTGTAACCGTCAAGGTGTGGCTCATTCTATTCTCATTCTCATTCTTCCCCCGGCTCGGGCTCGCGAATCGACCTAGCGCAGGGACCTGACTCGACCTATTCACCAATCTTCCAGAGCCTCCCCGACCGCCCATATCTAATCCAGTTCAATGACGACCCACCCTATGTCCTAACGAACCTCCTCTCCTCTCCTCTCCTGGACTTCGACATTTCCCACACGCTGCGCATTCTATCTGCCTCGACGGTGGTCTTTCAGTGCAGCTGCTCGCATCCACAACAAGCCACACATCACTCCTACTTCCTAGCTTCAACGGCTGCTATACGCCATGGCCGACGCAAATACACACACAACGCCACCACCGCAACCGCGGCGGACAGAGAGCACCAATAGCTCTGACAAAGGGGTGCGTATATCTCTGTCCATTGCTCGTCGACGACTCTAATTCGAGTTTCTAGGAGGACTTTCAAGATGCTCACGACATGACCCCCCGGCCGCCCTCACATGCCGACCGCTCACGCACACGATCGCTGCTCAGTCGCCGGACCTCGTCGTCTTCGACCGCACAAGAGCCGCGAGCAGACTCGCCGGTACCAGAGATTCCCAACAGGGACGGCTCAGAGGAAGAGAAGGAGAAGCCAAAGGAGAAGGAGGTCCCCAATGGCACCCCCGAGGCCGCAGAGATGGCACCCCAGACGGGCGACGATGCAGCACAGTCGAAATCGCCTCTGCTGACGGCGCACCGCATATCCGTCACATCAATGGACGACGTGTCGCTAGAAGAAGGTAACGTTTGCCCTGTTTAAAATTGCTGCCACGTTGTTGCAGTGGTTCCACGGACATGCTCAAACGGGTCGTGCTGGACCACTCTCTAAACTACAACGTCGCTCGTTTTATCGTTGAAGGGTTCGCACTGACGATTGGCAGAAGGCGGCGCAAAGTCAACAGACCTCCTTCCGAAATTGCCCTCTCGAGACTCGGCGAGCGGACTGCAAGGCCTCTCTGGCAAGATGTCCCCCGTCAAATTCCCTCCACCGCCAGTCGCTCCGCCAGCAGCAGAAAAGGAGAAACATACCTCGTTACCCACCCCGACCGCACCTACGAGAAAACTCACAAGCCCTTTCTCGTGGCTCTCACGAAATTCTTCCAGCAAGAAGCAGCCCGAGTCTCCGCCGTTGTCGTCCTCAGACCGAAGAAACACCACATCCTCGCTCGCAACAATCGGTAGCAATCCAGATATGGCTCTTGCAAATATCGACGAAGATGGACAGACGAAGCGGGCCAGTACAGGCAGTCTACGAGACCGCTTCAAGATTTTGAGGATGAGAGAAGAAGCCGGCATCACACTGGACGAGGATGCCGAACGAGCAGGCCTCGGACTAGGCATAATGAGCCCCACTGCCGCTGACAACGAGCACGCCGCTGCCATCACCTCTGGCCCGACCAGCCCCAAACCTGCCAGCTTGATCAGACAGTCAACTGTCAACCCAAGTTTAGCACCTGGAACGGCCGCTGGATTCGCCGCTGGTCCGGCCGGCGACACTGCAGAGCCTGTGGACTGGGACCTTTGGCAGAATGTGGTCAATGAAGGACCAGCCGCTGTTGTCCGCACAAGTGCCGAAGAGCTCAACCGAGCCATCGCGAACGGTATCCCGCAAGCCATCCGAGGAGTTATCTGGCAGGTGCTTTCGCAAAGTAAAAACGAAGAGTTGGAGAACACCTACCGGGAACTTGTCGTTCGTGGAACCGACAAGGAACAGGCAATAGCCAAGACTCCCCTTATTCCCAATGGCGATGGGAAGGAAAAGGACTCAGTTACTTCATCTTCATCGTCCGTCCATTCCGATTACTCTACTCCGGCGACTACCAATGGGAGCACGAACGCAGCGCTACCTTCCCCATCTATCTCGTCCGAAAAAGCGGAAGACTTCGCAAAGATGCAGGCCAAACTCGGTGTGGATAGGGGGGGACGGACAAAGCAGGAAACTGTTGCGATTCAGAAGCTTGAAAAGGTCATCAAACGCGATTTGGGTGCCAGAACCAGCTACTCCAAGTATCTCATGGCGGCAGGCCTTCAAGACGGTCTTTTCGGAATCTGCAAAGCGTACGCCCTGTACGATGAGGCTGTTGGTTATGCACAAGGGATGAACTTTATCGCCATGCCATTATTATTCAACGTAAGTTCTACACCGTCACCAGCTGTGTGCGATTGCTAAATTTTGCAGATGCCGGAAGAGGAAGCTTTCAGTCTGTTTGTGGCGCTCATGAATAAGTACAAGCTTCGAGACCTGTTTGTTCAGGACATGCCTGGACTACACCTACATCTCTACCAGTTTGAGCGTCTTCTCGAGGATTTTGAACCCGCCCTTTACTGCCATCTCCGTCGCAAGGACGTCAAGCCGCAGTTGTATGCTACGCAATGGTTCCTCACATTGTTTGCATACCGTTTTCCGTTGCAATTGGTGCTCAGGATATACGACTTGATACTCAGCGATGGCCTCGAGGGCGCCATTTTGAAGTTCGGCATCGTGCTCATGCAGAAGAATGCACGGGCATTGTTGGGCATGAAAGACATGTCTACATTGACCACATTCCTCAAGGAGCGGATCTTCGATGCGTACATTGACAAGGCGCCGTCTTCTTCCTCGATTCTGGAAAGTGGCTTTTTCGGCTCCACAAGTGGTGTGGACAAGGAGGTGTATCGTGCCGATCAATTAGTTAAGGACGCTGTGTCGGTTCCGATCACCCCACAAATGCTCCAGCAATACACTACTGAGTGGAGAGAACAGCAGCGTGTTGAAAAGGAAAGAGAGGCCGAGCTGCAAGGCTATAAAGACAAGTCTGCGATGCTTGAGAAGAAGGTCCGCGGGCTCGAATCGCGTTGTGAGCAGTCCGATGCCGAACACGTGCAAGTGGTCTCTGAGCTCGTCAAGACCAAGGTCGAGAACGACAGCCTGTCAGAAGAAAACGAGACGCTCAAGACGAAGGTTGAGGGCCTACAAAAAATCGTCGACACTCAGGTCGAAGAGGTTGAAGCCAGGATGAAGGGCGAAATGGAGGAGGTCATGGCCAAGAACATTGTCGTCCACAACGAGAACCGTGCATTGGAGGAGAATATGGCAGAGATGGAGAAGGAGCTCGTGTCTACCAAGATGCAGTGGGCAACTGTGAGTCTACCCCACGCACACTTTTTTGCGTTGGAGGATGAAGCTAATACAAACTCCAGATCAACGAAGAATACGAGCAACTCAAGCAGAAGTGGAACAACATGGCGCAGATGATGAAGATGTAATATCAGCCTTCTTCACGTCTCGCTTTGCTCCCTTCATTGCCGGCGTTTAGGCTCGATTCGATTACAGTACAACAACGACCACGACCTAATGTGTATGAAAATTGAAAACCCCTCCGGCGCGTCGATCGCCCCATAATTCACTTCGCTCTGTCAATATTTCACCCACGGGCCTCCTATCGCACACAGGCGTAGGTCGCGTTTGCACGCTCGACTGGACGGATGGTACGACTCCGACTCCCATTCACATCTCATCATATACCCACAGATTAATCGGACAAACCGATTTCCGATGCTCTTGTCACTAGACCTGACTTGACTTGCTTTTGTGTGTTTGCTTGCTTGCTTGCTTGCTTGCTGGCTTGCTCCCTTTTGGAATACTTTTTGCATAGGATGGTGCGTGGGATTGGCGCTCAGGTTGCTGGGGAAGGCGGCAGTCTTGTGTCTGCTGGGTATGTGCCCCAAGGTTGTAGTTTGTAGTCATAGTGATAATGATAGGTGATGGTACCTTGAATAGCTTTCGTTGCATAGACTTTGGGTACATATAGGACGTGACAATGCGATCATCTCTTGTGATACACATATATAAGAATTCTTTACTAACGTTCACTTGTTTATCCAAGTGGTTGACGTGCCCCAGTGCAGGTGCTTGATGAGTCATCAGCCTTGCGCTAGCCGAAAGCAACTAGCGCACCTGCGCCATCTACTTCTGCGTTCTTTTCCTTGCTCTCTCTTCCAACAACGCGACACACCCGACATCACGACCTCGAGGCTCCAGAATCAGTCGCCAGTCCAGTGACGGCCTTATCTTGTATTCTTCTGACACACCCACACTTTAGTCGCACGCGCAATCACAATGTCCACACCAGACATCTCTGCCATCCTGGCGGCCCTCGGTGCGTCACCCATGGCCCGCGCGAGGGCGAACTTGTGTAGAAGACAGTCGCTAATCATTGCGCAGCCGCACGACCTCCCACGACGACGCCCACGCAGGTTCCACAGCAGGGCGCACCACCGCAGATGCCCCCGGGAGCCGTTCCGCCGTACCCGACCGCGACACCTCCCACCATGCCCGGCTATCCTCTCCCCCAACCTTCACACTCGGGCAGCATTGACCTGAGCGCCATCAAACCCGCCAGCTCTGGCTCTGTGAGCATACAGGATGCCCTTGCCAAGGCGCGTGGGTTTGCGGCGCAGAAGGGCCTCAGCTATGACCCGCGCCCAGGTAGCTTCGTCATGCCAGGTCACAATGCCTCACCATCGACTTACGCAGCTGCAGCTCACTCTGAAGATCCGCGATTGCGCGGTCGCGACTACGGAGATCTGACTCGGTCCCGTTCGCGATCGCCTGCGCGCCGTGATAATATGCGTGACAGTTACAACCCGTATCGCGAAGAGCGACGTGGCGGTGGCGGCGGCCATGGTCGCGACCGCTCCCGCTCTCCTAGACGCAATCAATATTCTCCGCCTCCGCGTGGTGGCTATGGCGGACGTGATCGCTCCCCGCCCCCCAATGACAACTCGGAAGTGATCTTGATTGACTCATCTTTGGTTGGTCTCGTCATTGGACGGCAAGGCGAGAGCCTGCGTCGCATCGAACAAGAATCTGGTACGCGAATCCAATTCATCAACGGCCCCAATACTGGTCCCACACGTGAATGCCGCATCACCGGTAGTCCTGGTGCACGTATTACTGCAAAGCGCGAGATCAACCGTATCATTGAGGAGAACGGCGGTAATCCTGCCCGTGAGACTGGTCAAAATTCGCGCAACAACAGTGTCAAGCCGGGCCAACAGCAGCCTGCTCTGCGTGATGGCGAGCAGTCTTCTCAAATCATGATTCCTGATCGCACTGTTGGTCTGATCATCGGCCGCGGTGGTGAGACTATTCGTGATCTCCAAGAACGAAGTGGCTGCCATGTCAATATTGTTGGTGAAAACAAGAGCTTGAATGGTCTTCGCCCTGTCAACCTGATTGGAAGCCCTGCTGCCGCTGCCATGGCCAAAGAACTCATCATGGAGATTGTCGACAGTGACCAACAAAACAATGATGGTGGCCCGCCCAAGAACAACCCGCAGTACAACAGCAGCAACAGGCGTGACAACTTTGACCCGTACAGTAGTGGTGGTGCCGGTGCTGGCAAAGTCAACGACAAAATCATGGTTCCATCGGATGCTGTAGGCATGATCATCGGCAAAGGTAAGATGCTTACTGTGCCTCTACTTGTTCCAATTTTGACCCTTTCTAGGCGGTGAGACCATCAAAGACATGCAAGCAACCACTGGATGCAAAATCAACGTTTCCCAAGCTTCCGGCGCAGACATTGAGCGTGAAATCGGTCTGGTTGGCACCCCGTCGGCTATTGCTGAAGCAAAGAATGCCATCTGGGAGAAAGTGGATCAAGTAGTAAGTATTTTTCCCCGCCCTATGAGCAGATCATTTGTTAACGCGATGCAGAAGGAGAAAAATAACCAGAGGCGCGCCGGTGGTGGCCGCGATCATCGTGACCGTGATCAAAATGACCACTACTCACATCAGCAGCAACAGTCTAACTATGGCCAACCCAGCGGTCAGCCCAGTGCAGCCCAGCAGCCGCCCCAAGGAGGCGATGGTGCGGCCGCTGCTGACCCTTACGCCATCTATGGTGGATACCAAAACTATCTTGCCATGTGGTATTCCTCGCTCGGATACCAAAACCAAGCCCAGGGAGCGCAGGGTGGTGACCAACGCCCACCGGGTGCGTAAGCACTAGACTTTCTTTGCGCGCATATGCGATGCTGAGCAGCCACACTTCGATTGATGCTTGACTGCACGCCCGATATGTGGACTTGACATGCTTTGACTGGACCATTTTCGACTTCGACTGCAGATCTCATTTTCATCTCGGACATGCATGCTATGCTCGCTCGCCTACTTCAGTAAAACACCAACAGGATGCGTTTGCGTTGCTCATCGATGACATGAATTGACAACCGGGCCAACGACCTTCAATCGCACGTCATACTCTTCATCGGATACAGGCTGTGAATGTGTGCAAATGGTTCATTGCTCAGTATGCTCATTCATGGTTGCAAATTTGCCTCCTGATTCCCGGAACGATTTGAAAGTGCGGTGTAAACAGGATTTGCCAGCGGCTACATGTCAATTCACGGATCCGCTTTCGATTCTGCGCATGACCTCTTTCGCCTACCAGCATCCAAACGACCTTTTAATGCGTTCACTGTCCATACTTTTCACGGGTTTCCACGGTAGCACTTTCTCCACTTCATCTCTTCCAGATCGCCGGAGGGTTTGTTCAAAATGGTGGTTGTAGTTTGCAAACTCCTGTTCTCCCCCTTCACTGCACTTTTACTTTGTGCCTCATGAGCGGCGGATCTTTCCTTGGGTATCTTGCTTCTATAATATGTTTTCCGCCTTCGTCTGGGAAGGTTTTGGGTGTATGAGTATGGCGCTTGGCAGTGGTGGATTGGATTCTGCAAGTCAATCAAATCGCATGGAGACTGGGCGGTACAATGAAATGGATGGAATGCATCTCTTTTCTACTCTTTTTCTCAAAGTTGGGCAAAAGTCAATTGATATGTTTTAATCCTTTCAAAATCTTCGTGCTGGGTAGTGATGTTTAGGGGCCGGATCTGGTGAACTAAACCCAACATAGCCTCGTTCCCTACTTCTACTTTGTGAAACGTGAGACACCTTCGACAATCTTTTACCCGATCGGTTTCCGTCGGGAAGGAAGCCCTTTACCGTATGACTCTGTCTAGCGGGGCCTTGCATGATTGGTCCGATATCGCATGCATGCTCGTATAAAACAACTTGCATACAAAAGTGAAGCCGAACTCACCCTCCACCAAAACCAACACCAAAAAAATCCCACCTACTGAGCCTCACTTCCCCCTTCCCCTCACCACCACACGAGCATCCAAACCGCCACGCAAAAGCCCACCACAATGACCACCAACACAAGCCCAATCCCGACAACCCAGCACTCGGACCCGATCGCCGACTCGAAAGCCCAAGAAGCAACCCACACCTTCGCCTTCCGAGAAGCGACGCGAGAAGACATCCCGGCGCTCCAAAAGACGATCGAGGACTCGCTCCGCGCCCTGGGGAAGGCGTACTACACGCAAGCCGAGCTCGACGGCTCGATCGGGTTTCTCTTCGGCCCGGATACGGTGCTGCTTCACGTGCGTTTTTGCCGTCTATCCATCCCATACTTTCCTTATGCATTGGATTCACCTCCCTACCTACCTATCCTATCCTATCCTATCCTAGATCAAAGCACTGGCTCGTAAACCGTTCACTTCACATAGCATAACCTACCCTGCCCTACCTACCCTACTCTACCTTGATATTAAAATAATGTCCATGTTTAACACACACCCCAAACAGGACAAAACTTACTTCATCCTCTACCCCGTCACCTCCCCCTCCACCATCGCGGCCTGCGGCGGCTGGTCCTTCCGCCGCACACTGTATGGTGCGGATACGGCGCCCACGCACCTCCGACTCCCCGAGAAGCGCGACCCGGAGAAGGAGAGGGCGAGTATTCGGGCGATTTTCACGCATCCCGCGTGGGCGAGGAGGGGTCTGGGGACTATGATGATGAGGTTTTGCGAGGGGAGGGCGTGGGAAGGCGGGTTTGCAAGGGTCGAGATGGGGGCTACGCTTAGTGGGGTTTCGTGAGTTTTGCTGCTTTCTTTTTTGGGGCTGGTTTGGGTTGGTTGGAGGGTGACGGGAGGGCACGAGTGCTGATGTTTATGCGTTTAGGTTGTATGAAAAGTGTGGGTATGTGAGGAGTGGGAAGGAGGATTTGGTTCGGTGTCCGAATGGGGAGGGGATTCGGATTGTGCATATGATCAAGGACTTGGATACAAGAGTTGATGGGGAACGGAAAGAGTAGTGTGGTCGAGACAGGAAGGGGGAGAAAAACACCTCAGGCCATGACGCCAATCGCATACTCCCCGCGACCCCTTCATAAACCGTCTCTTCCCAAATACACAACCCTCTCTAGCCGAGTCAATTCCGCACCGTCCCATTCCTGCCTTCTCCATCCCTCGCCTCCGAGACTAGCCCCGTAACATCAACCCTATACCCATTCCCCCCATTCCAATCCTCCCACCTCGTCCCCCCACTCACCCTCTCATACCTCCTCATATCCCTCCCCAGCCCCACGTCGCCCCCCTTCACCCTAGCAGCGACCCTTTTCCCAACATCCTCCCCCTCATCGTACGCCCCATGCAAAAACCCAAACCAATTCACACTCGTATGCTCGCCCGCAAACCACACCCTGCCCACATTCGCCCTTAGATTCTGCCGCATCCGCAACGACATGCCCGGCGGTACGTTGCTGTAACTCCCGCGCGCCCAGGGATACATGCTCCAGCGCGGGTAGAAAAAGTGCTCTGGCGGCGGAACCCGTTTCTCCGGGAACATAGTGCGCAGCACATTGAGGATCTCAGTCTGTGTGTCTTCGTCTGTCTGGCGGTCAACGCGGAGGCTTTCATCGCCTGTTACGGTGACGAATAGAATCCTGCTGCCTGGATGAAACCCCGCGACGTCCAGGTTCTGGAAGATAGGGTAGTAGCCCCGCTTCGCTGAGGCGTGGAGGAAGTATTGTGTATCGGTGGGCCAGAAAACGTCGCCCGGGCGCCATTGCATGAAGATCTTGGTGTAGCCACCCATTTTCACGGTGGCGATGGCGTCGGTTTTCCAGGCTGGGAGGGCGGGTGTCCATGTCAGGGCGTTGGGGCCGGTGTGTTGGAGGACGCCGGCGGAGAAGGTGGTGATGACTTGGGAGGCTTGGATGGTGATTTCTGCGCCGGCATGCTTGGTGTGGATGGTGACGGAGGTGGGGGAGGAGGTGTTGATTTTATGGACGTGGTGGTTTAGGAGGAGGCGCGGGTCGGTGATGTGGGTGGTGTTGTGGGCGAGGAAGGATTTCGCGAGTTCTGAGATGAGGGAGGCGTATGTTGGGGGGCCGAGGACGAAGTGGTTTTTGGGGGAGAAGTATTTGTGCGTGGAGATCTGGTTTGAAGTCAGTGGCAGTGGCAGTGGATGAGGAAGGTGAGGAGGGGACTTGCAAAAGCGACGGCGCTGAAGATTTGGGAGGAGACATCCTGCTACGTGTTAGCCTCCTGCTCTCTACAAGATAGGAACTGTCACCTAACAGCAGATTGTGCCAACTCCCAATCAATCCCCGTCCACTCCATGGCCATCTTCAACGGATCGCCCTTCGGATCCCACCCTTTTTCAGCAAGTGCGACCCTCATGCTCTTATCCGGTACCCCGCTCGCCAACGCAGCCATAGCATCTGTTTCTACGCCTTTAAAAGCGTCGGAGAATTCCTTGTACAGCGCCCTCTTGGTCTCGTTGTCGACGCGACCAGATTCGTCGTACACCGTGGAATTAGCGCAGTCCGACACGCTCATCTTCAAAGAGTACTTATTCGCCAACGTCCATATTGGATTCGGAGGTCTGTTTCCGCTTTGGTCGCCGTGTACCTGAAAGCAATAAGACATGTGCGTGAAGAAATGAAGTACTAGACGTAGATGCATGCCACTTACCCAGTTCGCGCCCAGCTCGACTTTGTATGCTTCCCGGCTTGAGGGAGTTGTGTCGCTGCCGAAATCATGCGCCCAAACTCGTCCGCCAATGCGATCGTTGGTTTCGACGATGATGAAGTCGTGGATACCGGCATCATGTAATTGTTTCTGGAAGTCGTTTAGTGATGTTGAAGTAGTGGGAACTATTTTTTTTGTGCTTGCTTACCGCTGCCATGATGCCGGCCATGCCGCCGCCTAGGACGGCTACTTGCGCCTTCCGGATTGGTTCTGCGCTGATGATGAGGAGAAGGAGGAGAGCTCCCGCTAGGAATGTCTTGAGGGCAGGCATTGTGGTTGAATGATGTATGTCGAAAAAGCCAGAAGTAGTAGTATGGCGTTGAGCTGGTCGTCGAATCGAACTGGTAGATCATTTCAGAGAACACATCACAATTCTGATTGGGTCTGCTATCGTGCTTGACAAAGTGGGCAGGAGCGTGGCAGCATCACTGAGTGGGCTTTTTTGCGGGAAGCCTCGACCCACAGTTACACTACAGGTCTTTCATAAACTACTGCAAGTGCGCCTCTCCTCTCCTGTGGAAGCATTCTGACTGATTTTAAGAATAGTTAGCATTTACTAATTCTTCTATGCAGAGGCTAGGGCTGCGGTGGTGTTAAGTAAGAGAGTGCCGAAGACTGCAAGCGCTTCCCAATTAGGAAATGTAAAAAGGAAGGTTATAGGAGTGAGAGTAAGATCACATCATCAGCCATGTCTAGTGGAAGTTCATGAACGATTTCTAGCGTATGAGAAAAGGGGTGGGGATTTCGATCCGCAATGAGGAGTTCTGTCGGTACGGCCATTTAAATACAATGGAAAATATACATTCAACCGTGCTTCGGCCATCCAGGCTTATTTATGGATTGCCGGCGTCTTCATATTTGCCTTCCAGCTGGAAAATCAACTTCGGCTACCGATCGCCCGAGCGCAGATCACTCCACGAGAGTGGACTGCACAATTTCTCTGGTTGTTGACCGCTGATCATGGGATAAAATGCCCTTGCCAAACTCTTTTGAGCCAGTGCGTCATGGTGCTTGCTAATCGGGCATAGGGGTGCGCACACATCAGTGGTATTTAATTTCCTGATCTTCCTTCCCGTGGGCGTGGAATAACATCGGTCATCGCCATGTTCTTTAGAATATCATTATCAGTTCTCGGGATCTGGACCCTTGCAAGCTATGCGAACGTCCACCCAGCAAATGAGACCAGTCCGATCAAAGTCATCATCGACACCGACTTCAACACAATAGGCGACGATGGGCAAACTCTCGCCCTGGCGGCGCAAATGCATGCTTCCAAGGATGTTGAGATCATGGGTCTGACTATTGTCGCCGGCAACCAATATCTCGAGCAAGGCGTTTCCGACGCTCTCAAGGCCGTTGAACGCGTCGGCCTTGAGAACACCGTAGGAGTGTACATTGGCGCAGAGAACCCTTTCCTTCACGATTACAATTCTTTCCAGTTGGAGAAGAGGTTGTTTGGAAATGCAACGCAATATGCGGCTGCGTATACAAGCCCAAAATCGCAGCAGCTCGTCCCACCGCCAGATGGCTTCGCAGTACATACTGTACCCAAACAGCAGCACGCCGTGGACTTCATCATTGAATCTGTCCATCGCTACCCCGGCCAAATTACACTACTAGCGATCGGACCTCTGACAAATGTTGCGTTGGCCATCCGGAAGGACCCCAGCATTGTTCCTCTCATCAAACAGACAGTCATCATGGGAAGCCAGATTTACGCCGCGGGAAACGCCTACCGGGGGGCGGGAGAAACCAACTGGTGGTTCGACCCCGAGTCAGCCAGCGTGGTGTTGCGTGCCGACATCGTCAAGAAAATTATTCCGTTGGACGTGACGAATACGGTCCCCATAACTAACGAAACGTACGACGTTATTGCGAACTACACGCCTGCGACACCCATCACCAGCTTGTTTCGGGATATCGAGCGCTGGGGATACGTCTACGATACTATTGCGCTGGCATCGTTGGTAGATCCTAGCCTGGATATAGATGTAAGGGATCTGTATGTTGAGGTGAATAGCGAGTTTTCAGAGGAGTATGGGAAGGGTGTTGTTTGGGATGAGGATCCATATCCAGGAACTAATGTCGAGACTGTTTCGTCTGTGGTCTTTCGGATCAACAATACGCGCTTTTTTGATCTGTACGTCGATTTACTCACGAGGCCGGTGCCTGTGCAGGGTGTCTAAGCCGTTGGAGAGGAGACAGCGCGTATTTTTTGTTATTATATATGAAGCGTCAGTTATTTTTGTAAGAAGAAAGCCGCACCGTTTGTGCATACAGTGCATCATGGGGTAGTTGTCCGCCTTTACTGAGTCTCGAAGAAGGTAGGACTGCAAAGAATTTTCGATGAGAAACCGATGGAGAAATATAAGCAGTTCAAAACATACTGAAGTCGGGAGGTTGCACGCAGTGGCAGGGCTGTTGCGTCGGCTCGGGCCGGGTAGGAGAGATGACCTGAAGGTCCGATGCGTTGCGTTAATCTGAAAACAGCTTAGTTTTAAAGGCCTCCGTGCCCAAGCACCGTCAACTGGTAATCTCGCAGTCGTTCAAATATCATCAACTCCGTCATGTGAATCAGACAGGTCTTCGGCCCATTCTGATTTCTTTTCTGGTCTCAACGCGTTTGATTGAGCTTGGCTCAGCGGGTTCTACGAGGCGGCAACATACTGGAAGACGGATCTTTCGTCATGCACACACCTTTCATATGACCCAACCAGCACCAGCACCAGCACTAGCTTTCTGCTTCTGTTGGGTCCAAACGACTTTTTTTACGGTATGATCAGGATCCTCATAGAGCCTTCGAAATTAATCATACGTACGTGTGCCGATAACGCAAGAAAGTCCAACACTAACGATGGACAGATATCGAGCTTCAAATACGAAATACGCACCAGCGTGACTCATGAACTGATGCACCACCATGCAGGGCGAGCAAGCCGCGCTATATCCTGAATTTCTGGGCATCTATCCAGCTCGGAACACTCCAAACATGGATTGATCTCACATCGGGTACTACTCGGCCGAGCGAACCTTGGGGCATGGGAAGCGTGCTCGAACCCGTGGACTACCTATGCACACTCACATGTCATGAAGGGGCCGCGTCTAGACCTCTCAGCGGTTGTCGGCACCTATAACGCCAGTTTTATAACTTGGTTACGTCTGTTGCATTCGGAACGACACCCTTCTTACGATAGCTGGCATGACAAGCGCGAAGTCATGGATTGGAAACTATTGCTCCAACTGGCACAAGGAAGCGTGGTCCATTGGCATCGTTATGAAATGGATACTCTGACTCATTCCATCCATCGACTTTTGAGCAGCTCTACTTATGGAACGTCCATATTTCGGACTTCGTTCCAGGTCCTACACTCTCCTCGGACTAGAAACCTGTGCTTCAACGTGCAGTTTCCAACGCATGTGAAGACCGTACGTGCAAACGGACCAGTTTGCGGCTGTCTCGTCGAGCGGGTAAATAGATCATGTTTCTGCTGGATTTCCTTAAGGTGATACCGACAGGAAGTGGTTGGACAGGCCATCTGGATTTCTTTCCCTCCTCATCGAACCTTTGACTCCCAGCTTTGCACATACGCCATGCGATTGGGTGAAGGATCGGTCGGAATGTTTTCATTGCGGGGAAATGCCAGGATGGTGCGTGACAGCGCTTCCCGGAAGGACACTCGCCCTGACATATCCTGCGCAAACACCCACGTGCTGCGACTCCGCATATTGGTGTTACACAAAAATGTTGTGTGAACATGTGCGCGGGAGGAAGCAGTGCAGGTTGCTAGGCGAAATAACAAATAGTCGAAATTCGACTAGTGGGATAAAGAAAGTAAAATTCATTCGTCGTCAAGTTCTCCAGAACGGGCAGTACGAAAGAGAGACAAGGGGTGGAAGCTAGATAAAATTTATGTCTTAGCTTTAACCATTCGCGGCCACTTCTCGCCGCCTCACCAGTACTACCGCGATGCGGGGGTAATGTTACCTTCCGTGGGATTGTGGAGAACGCATCTTTACATTATTGGCGACCGGTGCATTGACTGGAGTGAATTAGGATTGCGGTAGCCTCGGACAAGCTTGCCTGATCATAGGTCCCGAAATTTACATTGCCGTTTCAGTAAGCCGCGCAGATCCCCTGCGTGGCAAGGCGCCATGAACACTGAGCAGGTAAGTGAGTTCTCGGCCTTGAATATCTTAACGGGGACTCGTTAATCCCTCCATGCGACCGGACCTTATATATACCCCCCTTTCCTAGCGCGATTCATGCTAGCACCAGCGAGTCCCTTGCTAATAAATGATGCTCTCCAGTCTCGACTTTCATATCACACTTCCTATCACGCAATGAGGGTTTCTTATCTTCGCAATATCCTCTTCCTTTTGGATCTCTTCATCGTCACTGTCGGTTGCGCAAACGTCAACATTTCTGGGGATGCGGTAACAACACGATTTTGGGACTGCTGCAAGCCTTCATGTTCTTGGAAGAACAAAGGCGCAGTCTCCAAGCCGGTACTATCTTGCGGCATCAACGACAAGCCTATTGACATCGAGGCCGGTACTGGATGCACCGGCGGCACCGCCTTCCAGTGCTCAGATCAACAACCATGGGCTGTAAATGACACCTTTGCATACGGATTTGCTGGAGCTTTCATCACACCCGATCTGACAGGAGGCAAAATCGAAGAGTCATGGTGTTGTGGTTGCTATCAACTCGATTTTACGAGCGATCCCCTCAAGGGGAAGACTATGGTCATCCAAGCCTCGAATACCGCCTACGATATCAAAACTACCAACCGCTTTTCACTAGCTGTATGTCGTTTCTTACTCGAGCCATACTTCGCCTTCCTAACAATTCCTAGGTCCCTGGTGGCAACACCACCTCGCATGATGCTTGCTCTAGACAATATGGCGTCGATCAGTCAGTGTTTGGGAACAACAACACCGGCGTTAATCGAAAAGAGGATTGCGACAGACTACCCTCCAACCTGAAGTCGGCCTGTCAATGGCGATTTGACTGGTTCAAGGATGCTTCATTTCCGACGTACGTCTGCGCGCCTCGCAACCGAGTTCCTGGCTAATGTTCCACAGCGCAAAATTCAAACGAGTCGCATGCCCGACCGACCTGACCAACAAGACGCAGTGTATCCGTGATGACGACCTGGAAGTAAAAGGCCTGGTTCCGTCACTGGCAAAATCCTTCTCGCCTTCTTTCTCAGTCAATGCCCTCGCCATTACTATCGCCATACTTCTCTCGGCATAGCGGCAACGGCGGCACTCCGACCTACCATTTCGCATTAGCCATTTACGAATGACACGTCTCTGCCTTTTCACCCACACCTCTGGTCTTGGTCGGCGACTGAACCGTGTCAGGTGACAAAGCCCATCTCGCCTCTTCATGCATGGATACCCTAACAATATCCACCTATTACCACCGGAATTGCTGCGGTCTCAGACTCCGCGTAGTAACGACCATTCCCACTAACACACTCCGCACACGCATGCGAAGCGCGGACGCACTCGAATCACCTCAAAAGTCGACGAACGAGATGACTCAAATTACTTTCCTGGTTTTATTGATACTGTATTTATCACCTCCGTCGTGAAGTAGGCAGTTGGGCATGGCCGGATTTGTATTTTAACTCCGCTACCGGATTTTGACATCCTGCCGGCACCTGCTTTGGTATGATGGCAGTTGATAGTCGGTGTCTGTGTTGCCGCTATTGGATGGCAATCATTTCCATACTTTTCTTGATTTATTGCATTGGTGGTTAGGTCCGCGCGCTCCGCATTATTTCGATTTCACTTTTGTCTTGGGCATCATTTAGCTGAACAAGTTTACGCTTCACTGTCGTTTCCAAGTGTTGGCAAATAGCTGGGGTGAAATGAGGACCTTTGATGAAAGGTGGGTAGGACGAACTTTACGAAGGGTGGAGGGAAACGGACCGTTGAAACAGATGTTGAGTTTCGGACTGAACGGTCAAACATCCGCATCATTTCTTTCTACCGAAGATTGAAGACTGGCAAAATGCAATGCCCCACGAAATAATGGCCACATCACAGTGTCATCACTCGTACCTTTCACTACTTGCCCTTTTCTCGCATGCATCGTCCCCCACACATCAGCATATCTGAAGCGCATGCCACGGAGGAATTCCCTAAGTTATCCGTCAAAACACAGGATCTACGACTATCATGCTTAGCCGACAAATGCCCCTCTCATCACCACCACCATGCCATCACGCTCATCGTTAAATTCTCCTCTCGTAGGTGGTGCCACCAGGACCAATATTCCGGCTTGCCTCATTCAAGGAAAAAATTCAAGCTTTATTGATATTCGACCATACTATTAACCAGGCAGCCAGAAACTATGATCTGCCTAAATCAGAAAGGTCATTGGAGAAGGGCGAGGTCGACCGGTCGCAACCCTTGTATGGGGGAGCCTACTTTATCCATATCAATTCAACCGCGGGGTAAGTTGCAGCGAAGGTGGGTCTTTGCCGAGAGGAAATTTGGGCACGCGGTCGTGGAACCATTCTCTGATAGTATTGGTTTTTCTTTTTCTATTTTTATGTTCGTATGCTCTTTCGCATCGAACTCTTGAAGTCGCAGTTGCGACGACGTTGGAACAAAGGTTATGACCATGCCTTGGTCAGGCATAACCCCGAGAGATCCGATCTCGATCAGCTCCCGTTGAACTCAGGCACCTACGATCGTCATACCCTATTGCCAAATTAGAACCGTCAGTACCGCTCCGCTTCTCCCGGTATCCTGCGCCACCGTTGCACCAATAATGTCGACGCGCATACGCGAAGGTTAGACTTGCTCTCGCAAGCAAGCTTGCACAGACCCCTTTGACCAGCCACTTGGGCCTGGATTCTGGTTGATCAGCAAGCTCATAGCTTCGGCTCGAACCACCTCGGAGTGAGCGATGGAGCTATGGCTTTTCTTTCTTAACGGAAGTGGGTATCCTGGGACCGGAACTATGGTAACAAAGAAGGTGGCGTGGGAAGCGAGGCTGTCACAAAGACTATTGTCTTGACTCGGATAATGTGAGAGCGAAATGAGAGGGTACTTCGAAGTGGGTATGCGTCAAGTGAATGTCAAAGAAGCTTCCGCGGATACACATGTCACACAAGCTTCACTCTTCCATCTTGCCTCACCGTTCAAGCACTTTCCAAGCGCTGTATTATGCTCAACCGTATCATCGCGTGACCGCAGAACATAACCGTGTCTCGTCTATGTAAGGTGTGCTACCCCGGATTCTTGCCAAAGGATTTGCGGGGGCGTGCGGAGGGAGGCCCGCGCTCGAAATTACGCGCAGGCTGTCGGGCCTGAGCGCCGGCGCAGAGCAGATGGTGGTCTGTGGAGAGGAGGGCGTGGGACTTTCTTGCCGTGGTTCTGGGTGAAGGTGGGGTGTGGGAAAGGAAGCATGAATCGTGATGTGCTACTACCGCGGTGTCTATCATAGGCTTGAGTCAAGCAGTGACAATGGTAGGGTTGAGTTATGGAAGTGTCAGTGAGATACATAAAATGCGTAGAAGATTCCACGTAGAATAACTCTGCATTGCTTTGCAAAACGATCACAAGGCGATCAGGCACAAGAAAGTCATTTCATTCAGTAATTCATAGATATTTCAAATGCTAATGCTATGCTATGCAACAAAAAAGGACCGAAATCATGGGTATCTTAGAATCTCATCCTCATCCTCTACCTCCCGCAATACACACGGCATCATCGGCGTAACCGGGCTCAAAGGCGGGCTCGAAAACCTCCGGGAAGTCGACATCATACTCGCCGAACTCAACCGCCACTCAAAATCCTTATGACTATCCACCAGCGTGGGCGCACTCTCCAAACTCCCAACACTCCTCACCGTCTCTAGCACGTCGCCCTTCTCGCAGCAATCGGCCTCCTCATACCGGTCGAGACTGTTCCGCCGCGACTGTTTCCGCGACCGTGATTTCGATTTGAACGAGCGATTCTTTTTACCGAAGTCGGAAGGGACGACGCGAGCGGGGAGGGTGGGGTCTTTGATGTCTTTTGAGCGGGCGAGCGAGGAGGTGAAGTCGTTGCAAGGCATGATCTTCTGGAGGAGTCTGTTCTTGCGTGCCACATGGGTGAGCGTAGATGAATTGGAAGTGCTCCATTGCCATTCACTCCGAAACTCCCGCTCCATGGGCGTGGCTTTTGTTTTGAAGTTGAACACCCAGCGCGTTACGAGTCCGCGCAGGATGGGGATGTTGGCTACGATGATGGCGACGTTGTTTTCAATGTGGTTGATGCAGTAGTCGATCGGGTAGGTCCAGTCGGTGTTGAACTCGGTGTAGAGACGGTCGCGGTGCGTAAGGTAGATTTTGGCGGCGCCGATTCCAGTTACGCTGGAAGATGTTAGTGGACTGTCTAGATTTGTATGCGCAGGAATCCTTACGCTAAACTGGATGTGAAGACCGCTAGCACCACCAAACGCGATCGTATGCGTGCGCTCATCATTCTTCGAACGATGATGAATGGAATCGGGAAGATAAGAAGGTCGGTAAGGAGATTGGCGCAAGTGATCCAGATAAGCATCTCGCCCATGCGATGTCTGTCCAAGCATTTCAAGTTGCCGAATGTCCTAGGCTTCCAAGTGTTTCCAGTCTGCGGCGGGCAGATGAAGATGTATATGCACCATGGTATGCATGTGCTTCCTATAGTGAAGAAGAGGATGCCATAGAGTACTTTCTTTAACCATTCGATGACCGAGCCGGCGCGCAAGAGAAGTAAGATGATCGAGCTCTTCACCAGTGGTAATATGGGTATGTTGAGTAAGTTGAATGCCATTACGACCTGCGTACGCTTAGCAATTGAGTATAAATCGACCAGTCAAAGTACGCACCGAATAGTATTCATCGTAATTCGGTTCTATGTCGTTTGGTGGGACATCGACGATATGTATGCCGACATGCCACATCTTGACATCTGCAACATTATTAGAAAGCAGTCAAAAAAGGACTGACAGCGACCCACGTTTGTATGATGGTCCGATGAGAGCGATTGAAAGTATCGTTGGGAAGATGATTAACCAGTCATCTGCAAATGTCCATTAGCAATGCGCAGAAAGTGGTCGCTGTCTACTCACCCCAACCGAGCCGAAGGTTCAGCTTCCGTCTTGTGTATATCCTGAGAGCGACGAATATCGTGGACAGTACCGGTGTGAAACATATCACAGCCAGGCACGTCTCTTGAAGCGGATACCGAGGCATTTGGATGGCGAGATGAACTCCTCGAAGAATCGCAAAACCAACATCGCGCGATGCTGTGGGCAGGCTTTCTCATATACCCTAAGCTAGCTGGCTGCATCCAAAATCGAGTGGCTGCTGTTCTGCGGTCCAGCCTGTCCGGCTGTCCGTGTTTGGTTATTCCCCACGCAATATCAGGGGTCTTGAATTAAACGGCGGCAGCTTGCTGCTGATCCTGGCCAGCGGGTGAAGACTAGACTCACGTGGGTCTGGTGACACCTAATTCATTTACAAAGGTCCTGATGGCTATAGCAATCGAATGATTAAAGGTGCCCCTCCGCATCTCGGTGCAACATGGAAGAATCTGACTAGAGAATCGTCCTCCTTCATTTCTGCCGACGCGGCTTACACCTACCTACATGACGTGGCGATGTCAAAGGATACGACTCACCATCTCTCAAGTTTGAAGAAAAGAGCGTTGGGAAGTAGGATTGTCAAAGACAGTGCGATATCGCGCAAACCTCATCGGATAGTGCTTTGACTCGTTGCTATTGTGGTGTTTTGAGATTGTGATTGTTACAATGCCTCTTCACAACTTCTCGTCTTCTCCACTTGCGGGGTGCCGCTGCAGATTGCTGCACGTCGCGCGACTTTTGGTAGACCACCATTGGTTATGTCAATCCCTGTTCCCAGTCTCCACGCAGATGCCCAATTGCAAGTGAATGCGAAACCTTCTGGGCTACTTTTATGAGGAAATCCAAAGTCCTGGTATACCAAGGTAGAAATGAAAAGAAGAACCAGGTCGGCCCGGTGTTACATGCTTGTAGGACAGACGCGAAAAGCAATCACCTTCACCAGCCATTGTGGAAAGATGAACGTTCGGACGGATGGACTAAGGAGATGTTTTCGAGGAAATGATTCTGGATAATCGTAATCGCCCAATCTCCAAAGGATCCAGTAGCAGGTACAAGAGCCTAGCGGTATGCAAATCCGACGGCGGAGTTGCAGGTACGTTCATATCCATAGACAGCCGCTAACAGTTGCTCCACGAATCCGAGAAAGCTCCCATCTCGCTTGAAGGCTTGGGAGAAGTGGAATGGCGTCGGCACTTCAGCAGGCTGAAGTACGGCATGGAAAGTGGCGTGCGCCGCGTGCTCGACAGTCTTGTTCTGTAGATATCGCCGAATTTCTTCATCTATTCACTGCGTCGGAAGTTCGATCTCGGGAGATGGTAGGGAGCCATAGTTCCGCAACTTCAGGACCTGAAACCATTGGGGAGATTGCAACGGCGCAGTCAACGAGTGACCACTGGTGCAGAGGGCACCGATATATGACGTACAGGAAGGGTTTTATGCAATTGAGGCTGTTAGGAGATGAAGCCGTGGACGCGGCGTGCAGAAAAGGTACATGTATGAAGGAAGAACCTTGGAAGGCTCCGGCGCACATGACCCTTTCCTTAGAAGACACTAAGCTATTCTCGTATCTCACGTGACATTACCCCTCTAGGTGGTAGAGGCAGCACTGTAGAGACTTGTGAATTGCGAGAGTCTATCTTTTATCTGACCGACACTGTGTTGAAATTATCATCAATACAAAGTCAACTCCGTATTGACTCGAGGGCTTGAGGTTTTTGCCAAGGCCATGTAGATGTCGGCCCAACAGCTCCGGTCACTCCCGCCATCCACATCCCACAAGACGGTCAGCGCGCTTATATCGCTTTATGTTGTTACTTGTTACGCATCGACTACTCGATTCGCACCAAATTCGTGCGGAACGAAAGCGTCGTCTCATACGCCTGTTTGACCCTGGTATACGGGTTCCAATGTCCAAAACAACCGGTGGCTCTCCTAAAGATGCCAGCTACTAGGCCAACTTATTACTAACTTGTCGCAATAATACATACCCTCACATCTGCCTCTCGAGATCGGCTGGACGTAGTCTTTGCGACGACGCCGACTGCTCCACCAATATCGGTTTCAAGGTCATGACACTGAGGATTGTGCAAAGCTCTGGAAAGGGTGTGCCTTCAACTCTGGCTTCAAATGCTCAATCAATCTCACCACTTCCATAATCTATGCCATCGTCACGGGCGGCGCGGAATGCACAACACCTACTTCATCTCTGCTCTTTGCAGACTAGAGCTTAACTAAAAAGCCACGGTAGTACCACGGTAGCACCACTGCATGCACACGACCTGGGATTCGCCTTTTCATACGCTGTCACAATGACGTCTGCTCCTCCCAATCTTGGAGGTAGAGTCGTGACACTGGCAGCTGTCAGAATCGCATCGCAGCCTCTGCACCCAGCCCGGGCAGTACGGTCAATGCAACAAGACTCCTACAGGCCGGATGGGGATCACCACTTGTTCTCTCTTTGAAGCTCCTTCTAGATCTCGCTCTGCGTTACTCTCAAGCCTTTTACACAGTACGTGGCATCGTTGCCGTTTTGCTGTCCCAAAACTAGGTTTTTGGGACAGCTCGTTGCACTTGCATGTAGTGTACCAACTCCCTGGATAGTTTCTGCTTCAGAATCCTTGTGCAATTTACCTAATGACTACTCTCTGAAACTTAGAAGACTTGGATCTCGGTCGAACTGCGTCTTCAGTTTCGGTGGGCATACATCGGTGCGGCTAAGCGACGTAACGATGGAGCGATGACGACTACTTCGACATTACAACACGGTTCTCGCACCGTCGTGTTTTCTATGCGCGCTGTCGTGATAGAGTTCTCGGGACCACGCGGCACTACACTTGAAGACGCCCGTGTAATACAGTGGTAACATTAATCTCCAGCCAATTGCTTCAAAGCACCTTCGTTCTTCAACTACCGAAGCGTTCAAGTCCAGCCGATACGTCCCCGTTGTATCATTCTCTTGCGCGGGCGTTACCTACATGCTGCCGCGTGTCACATGTCTGGCAATCGAACAGCGATGGAAGATTTAGATCGACATGTCTAAATTGAAAGCTGTGGTAGGTGTCTCGGAGTACCTAATGATGGTCTCCTTAAGCGATACGGCCGTGACACTCGTCCACGAGCTGTCACTCCGGAGCTTCAACGCTACTGCGGGTTTGACGACACCACAAAGAAAGTATAGCGACCGAGCGCGAGACCACGATGCGATGCGTTGAGAGTCACCGCGACCTCAAAAGTTGTGCGCATTCTCGTCAATGGCAAGTCATAGACGCTGAACAAGTGGACATGCATACCTTAGCACGAAGGATTCGTGGATGGAACGACCAAGTTATGATAAAACTCAACAAGATGACGATAGACAGGACTCAGAACGCTGCCAGCTCTCGGTGGTGGGGAGATAAGTTTTCGCACTGTATTTGGTGGTTAACGGAAGCCTGTGGCCATCATCGCAGGGGAAATGAAGCACTGAATTCTGCTGACAGCATCACAACGCCTCTATAGGAGAAGGATTACTCTAAAGCTTCGGGTTGGCTTAGAGCCAACGGAGAACGATTGCAGGGACAATTTGCGCTGAAGTCCGGAAGCGATGATGCATCTGCGTCTGCAGCAGCAAATCTCGACCAACACAAGAGCTGGTCGGACCAAACAAAATTTGCAGAATAGGAGAGTTTCAACCTCAAAGACGGTCTGCTTCATGCAGCATGTTTGCTCAACATTCATCTGGCTGCTTTTGATGCTGAAGTGACAGTGCAAAAGCACGCTGCAGGGGGCACAGTAGCCATGCGCCAAGTCGTTTGAAGATCAGCCACCAGCGATCCGCTGGTTCACGGTTTCGACCCGCCCGTTGATCTCGGCGAGTGCTTGGACGCCGTTTTGTCTTCCTCTCGTTTTGTTTCGAAAGGCCCCCACATTTCGTTTCTACTCCCCCATTTCCATTGGTCTCTTTCTTCGTGTTTTTCGTGGTTTCCCATGCTCCAGCCCACTATGGCGTTTAGCGTCAATCCTCCTAGAATCCCGACAGAGCGAGCCGCTGCCCGACTCCCCCTGGGCAATCTTAGTCCGCGATCCTACTCCATTTAGCTGCATTCAGACTCAGATGGTGTTGGTGTGCACCTGAATCTAGAAGGGTAAGTTTTGTTAGCGAACTCCTACGGAGACGTGCACTGCTGCGCGCAGTGGGGTGGCCCGCAATCTGAGCGCGGTCATACATATATCGACAACGCCCAAATTTGTGACATTCTTCAGTGTCTCACACAAGGCTTCCGGTACAGGAATACCATCCACTCATTATTTTTTCCTTCATACATTCACTTCAGAGTCCGAGACTCACCCACTTCCTCGATATCTAGCCCATTCTTTGCTAGGAGTCACCAATACTCGTTCAATCATTGCACTATACATCGGACACCATGATTGCCAACATCTTCGCTCTGACCGCCGGTCTCGCGGCTACCGCATCCGCCTTTGACTGCAGCGGACCCTACTTCTCCTTCTACAACCGTGCGGGCCCTGCCATGAGCATTCAGAGGCTCGATCCCGCTCTGTTCCCCGGGCAGCAGTCTCCTCATCTTCATTCCTTCGATGGTGGAAACGGAATCGCTAGAGACACTACCTTCGCCGGCCTCCAATCCTCTACCTGTACGTCTGCTCGCATAAAGCCCGACAACAGCTTGTACTGGCGCCCCACCCTCTTTTGGAACGGGAACAACACTGGTTTCTACCGTGTCCCCGAAAAGTTCCTCAAGCTCTACTACAAGTTTGGTGATGGCAACGTCCGGGCCAACGTCACTGAGTTTCCCGAGAACTTCCAAATGATTGCTGGAGACCCATTCAAGCGATCAGATGGCGCCAACCCGGCTGGCATCAAATGGGCATGTCTCGGTCCCAACTACTCCAGGATCGATGCCACCGGCTTTCCTAAGGGATTTGATTCCTGCAAGGAAGGCCTCACCTCTGAGATCACTTTTCCTTCGTGCTGGAATGGAAAGGATGTCGACCCGAAGAACCCCTCTGCCCACATGGCCTACCCATCCAACAGCGGAAAGGGTATTGATGCTTGCCCCACCGGATTCAAGACTGCTCGATTCCCCACCATCTTCATTGAGTTCTGGTACGATGTCTCAGCCTTCGATGGTCAGTACAAGAAAACCGACACACCGTGGGTTCTCGCCAATGGTGACCCAACTGGCTATGGATGGCACGCCGATTTCCGCAACGGCTGGAAGAAGGGTGTTCTAGCCAAGGCTACTGCTGAACAAGGTTACTGCAACTGTGGCTGCGGCTGCGGAAACGACCAGATGAAGAAGTGCTTTGGCCAGGACCAAGTCAATGATGACAACGATGCAAACTTCAAGTCTTGCGCAGCAAAGGCTGCCTACCCTGGCGACGACAAGGCTGTTCTGGAGAAGCTCCCGGGCTGCAACCCCATCCAAGCTGGTCCCCAGGCCGCCACCGCCGTCTCTGGTCCTGACTGCGCTGCTGCTCCTACTGGCGGCAGTGGAAGCGGTAGCTCAAGCGCCCCGACTCCCGAGTCTTCTGCCGCCGGCTCTGGTTCCTCTGCCGCCCCCTCCGCTACTGCTCCCGCCTCTTCAAGCAAGGCGGCTGCTTCTTCTACCAAGAAAACATCTACAAAGAAGTCCCAGACTACAACCGCTGCGGCTGTTAACAAGGCGTAAGTACCCTATCTCACATTCTATATCTACTAGCCTTCTAACCCATTGCACAGCGACGACAACGTTATCTACGAGACAAAGGTCATCTACGCTACCGTCACCGCCTCCCCCAAGCACAAGAGGCACGGTCACGTCCACAAGCAGTAAATACATTCCATTTACCACTTGCATGAAGGATAGTGGGGGATGCGCAGAGGCGTTTAGTGGACTTGTCCATTGTTTTCGACGTTGTTTTATCTTTTGGCTATCATGATGTCTCTTCACTTGTACATATTGCCTCATCTTATTGAACATAGAGTTCCCCGTGCCACTATTGCTACAGCGGGTTCAAATCTAGACGACAAGAGTCGTTTTCCTCTTCATCTTACTATATCGCATTCAGTTGCATGATCATTCATCTCTTCAACCACTTTACTTATTCTGCCGAGCTCGGCGAGGCTGACGCCAATACATACGAGTCGTGGCTCGTAGGATTTCGCAAAATTAGATTCATTTGCTAATTGGTAATGCATATTCCTTTCCCGAACCTATCTCACCAACACCGAAATTCCGAGCGCGCGGGCCCCTTTTCATCACCATGTGCTCTCGCTTCACCTACTCCGTATGTAGATAAACCTCCAAAGGATCTCTTATCGAGAAGGAATGCCAGGTGCCGCGCTTTGACCGTTTTTAGCGACTTCCGGAGGATTCTGACGCCCACGTATGAAGTTTCTAGAACTTTAATGGTCCGCGATTAAGGTTGGTTAGATAAGGATGGATTCCCACCTCTGATGCGTGTGTGATATGTTCATGCCGCGTTGTTGATTAGATTCGGTGTTCGTCATCGTTCTTCCCAGTACGCACGTGTTTCACGACTGCGGTTCTCAAGTACCTTTCAGTACGTGAGAATTTTGTCAGAAAAATCGATGTACAAAGTGCATCATCTATCCAGCATGGTATCGCGATTCACAAGCCCGTGTACCCATCTACCCTCTATATTAAAATAAAGCACACGGCATCACCAACAATGACATGCGCATTCCCCTCTCCCCTGATACCAACATCAGGAGTCAGAAACCCTACCAAATGTCAAGATAAAGTTAAAGTCTAAGCACCTAGGTATTCCGACTCCGACATCAATTTTTCCAATCAAGCCACCCAAAGGGGTCTTCTCTGCTTTCCGAGGCCCCTGTACCATAATCCCACGTGCAGCGCCTGGAGGAGCACCACTGGCGTGGCTAGTTTCATGCAGTGAACTTAACAACAGGTAATTTGGCTAGCGCTTGTTTCGGTGGCTGGTGCGAACTGTACTCCGCTGCGAGTACGCTGCGGGCTTCGCTTTAATATTGATACGTATTGTTGATACGATAGTTTTGTCCATTCTGTGGTCTAATGGTGGGCGGGAGATGTTGGGTGAGGGGGTTAAGTTTGTATCTGAAGGGCTGGTGCGGTGTTTGAAAGTAGAGTATGAGATGGGGATGCGATACTGTTCTTGATGTTGAAATGCCAGAAAAGGTAGATGTTTTAAGGGTGAAAGGAAGAGCGAACTGCAAGACGCGAAAATCGAACAATGAAAACGATGCCATACCACGGAAAACGCAACAGAGACGCAACCCAACGCTCCCTCCATGCAGTATTTAGACCTTCTCAGATACTTGGGATTTTCAGCAAGGATGCTTTCTAGTTTACTGCCGTGTCGACGACGGCAGGTCGACGAGTACCAAGCTCAGTGCTGTAAACTTCTAGACCTACTTCACTTGTGGAAGAGAGGTAGAGAGATGACTGATCGTATTTAGTTTGGTGAGTTGATTCCATCGCTCTCCCATCGATTTCCAACCCAAAAGGTTACCACACAATTCCAGGGAAAGAAAATCGTCGCAATGGGAACTGCGCCACTTACCCTACTGCCGCGGCTTATCGAATTCCACACCTTTGCACTATCTGATTGTACTGTACCTACCCTACCATCCACTCCTCCGCGCATCTCCGGCCAGTGTCGCAGTCACGAAAAGCGCCTACAAGCGACGATCTTCAGTGCCTCCTCACTTCTCCCTTCGCGAGAGTGTTAGCATATATCAAACGTCTATCATCGGAGACTCCGACTTGAGTCCTTACCTCGCCTGTCTACCTACGGAAGGGGCCCGGGGACTTGTGTTACGGGAAGCCAGCCGCACCCGCCAATGGCTTTACATCTCGAGAAGTATGATTGGATGCTAGCACAGAACCTCGTCATGCCTTCAATACGACCACCTACACGAAAATTTCATGGCTGGAAGCCGAAGAGCCCTGTTGCGCGGAAGGAAAAGATCCCGGGTGCTGGTGATCATGAGAAGCTGAAGGCATAGGTTTCTCAACATCCCACATCAGTGAAAGTGAAACATACCACTCCCAAGGCCGCTGGCAGAATACGACTATATGCTTCATCAAGTCATCCATCTCATTGCGAGTTCACAAGTGGTGTGCATGTGCACGATTTCAGGTGGATGATTGCCGCCCCCTCCAGCAGAGATTCCAGCCAGGGTACCACCGACGGTCCAGCTTTACCATCATTAGAGGTGTGATTGGCCACTTGAACATCATGGTAAAATCATCTGGACGGGTGAGGCTGAGGAAATGACGAAAAGAAGCTCTTCCTTGCTACCAAAGCCAAGATACAAGCATAAAAGTCACTACTATTATTTTCCTCTTTTAGGTGATGGTGGTCGATAAAGCCATGGTAGTGCGACCAGAGTATCCACGGCCAAAAGCAGGGTTACGTCCGATTGTGCCTCGGGAGAAGAGACGGCTGTTTTGGATGCAATAAGTACTTCGGGAATGCTTTATTGATATAAAAATGTTGCCGTACAGAATTATTGAACAATAACCTTTCTTTGAACTGGTTTATCCTTGGTATTGTTGCTGCTTTCAACCACCTTCCCATCCCCGTCATGCATCTTCATCCGCTCCCATTCCTCCTCACCGCTCTCACAGTCCTAGCGCACGCCGGCTGTCCCTTGGCCGCCGCACGCAAGCGTCATGAGGATGTTGTGTCCACCTCCCCCCATCTAGAGCGCGATGTCCCTGTTGCGATCCCCGTTCTCGACGAAAAGAACGAAAACAACTGCGGCCCCTTCTCCTGCGATATCTTCGACGCTGCAAAGCAGTTCGTCGACGTTCGCCCCGGTTCCGGCAACGAGTATAAAGATCCGGGGCCGAATGACAAACGCGGACCATGTCCTGGATTGAATGCAGCGGCGAATCATGGGTTTATCGAGAGGGACGGGGTGGTGGATATTGTGAAATGTGAGTTACATCCACTTCGGAGAGCTCAACAAGGACGGAGAAAGTGCTGATGAATGTTCTATAGTGGCCAGTGGTCTGAACAAAGCGTACGCGATTGGTCTCGACCTTGCTACCGTGTTAGCTGCTGTTGGTGTCGGACTGACTGGCGATGCGACGACATTGAGATGGTCGATCGGTGGGCCGTTTAATGGGTTGTTGCCGCTTGGCCAGCAGCCGTCGGGGATCTCGTACAGCCATAATAGCTATGAGGGTGATGGAAGTATTACAAGGGTGAGTGAAATTTCACCTAGTGTGATGCTGTCCGTGAGTAACTTCGAAAGGCCGATGCGTACATGTACGACGACCCAAACAGCGTCGACCTGTCTAGGTTCAAACGCCTGCTCGAGAAAGCCGAGAATGACAACTTTACACCGACAATATTGCGGAACCATAGCAAGGAGATGAATACGCTTGGCAGAGAAACGAATGGATACTTTTTCATCGGGGTAGGTTGTATTGCACATGCCTTTTACGATCGTGCTGACTTTTGTGAAGCCAGCATCAGGTGTCGTCGCCCCTGCAGCGGGTCAGTTCATCGTGAATTTCTTCTCCAATCATTCCCAAGAGTTTCCAAATGGCCGTCTCAACAAAGCAACCTTGAAGTCCTTCTTCGGAGTGACTGGAGAAGACGACGCGCTCGTTTATAAGGCCGGTACCGAGCGAATCCCTTTGGATTGGTATCGGCGGCATCCGGATAGAGCGTACGGCATCGCTAATCTTGCTGTATGTCTCTTGGCTCCTTTATACCCCCTTACGTTAACTCGTTGTCTAATGCAATATAGGCGGATCTCGTGATCATCGGGGCGAAGTACCCAGAAGTGTTCTCCTTCGGCGGTAATACCGGACGACCGAATACCTTTACAGGTGTCGATGTGAGCGACATCACTGGAGGTATTTTCAACGCGGGGACACTGTTCCAAGGTAACAATCTAGCATGCTTGCTGTTCCAGGTCCAGCAGACGCAGATCACTGGGAGGCTGAATATCTTGGGGCTGCAGCCGCTGCTGGCTACTTTGAAGGGGATCTTGAGTCCGCTATTGGCACCGTTGGCGTGCCCGCAGTTGGCCAATTTGGATCAGACGAAGTTTAATCAGTTCCCTGGGTTTACGCATAAGCCGTTGGGTCCGAAGAAGGCAAAGGTTTAATGAGACGGTGGTCGTGCTTGTTCGAGAAGTGGCCATAGTGGTAGAAGGGAGGAGCGGAAAGCGACGTGACGTATGCCTTGAATAGTAGTGTTACCTCAATCTGAGCCCCTCTAATAATTGATGTGAAACTCCATCTTCAGTATCTCCAATGTGGTGATCATGGTTGAAGTCACAGTCTCGACAATCACAAGCCAAAAGTCGGAGCTCAAAGGCCGCTAACCGGAAAGCGTTAGTCGATTTGTGGGGACGCTGGGGAAAGGCCGAGGCATGCATCATGATTCACATGTTTCGACATCATCATTGAGTGAACATGTGTCTGCATCGCTGTGATCGTACACACAAGAATACGAATAGGTGAAAGCCATTGCGCATGTTTTGCCCATGACGAACCCATATTAGCCCAGTACCATGGCCGTCCTCTCCAAGTTCGTCCCAGCGCGGGACCGTCTCTCCCGCGCCTCGATCAAAGCCATCGTCAACGACCTCACGAAACTGTACCTCGAGAACCGGACACGCATCTCACGCGCTGTATACCTTACTCTCTTCGTTGCCCTCATAAACCGCATTCGTAATGCTATCGCTGAGCAGAAGGCCGCTTCCGTGCGCGCCGCGTCGAGGAAGACAGCCACTACGCCATCGGCTGGTGAAGCCACAGGTCGCAAGAAGGTGGAATTGAACCGCGAGTTCTTCAAAAGCCTCCTGAGGCTGCTGAAGATATGTATACCAGGGTGGAAGAGCAAAGAGTTCAGGCTGTTGATTGGACACAGTGTGTTCTTGGTGCTGAGGACTATGATTAGCTTGTATGTTGCGGAGTTGGACGGCAAGTTGGTCAGTAGTCTGGTGAGAGGGAAAGGGCGGGACTTTCTGGTGGGATTGGCGTGGTGGATGACGGTTGCAATACCTGCAACGTTTACGAATTCTATGGTATGTATCCCGAGTGAGAGATTGAGAGGACGCAGGAAGACTAACGCGAATGACAGCTTTCATACCACCAGTGCAAGCTCTCGCTACAATATCGAACACGACTCACGCACTACATACACAATAAATACCTCTCGCACATGACCTTCTACACGCTCTCCGCGCTCGACGACCGTATCAAGAACGCAGATCAACTCATCACCGTCGATGTCGCCAAATTCTCGAACAGCTTGGCTGAGCTGTATTCAAATCTCGCGAAACCTGTCCTGGATATGATAATATACAACTACTCGCTCTCGCGCAGTGTCGGAGGAGAAGGCCTCTTCTTCATGTCGCTGCTCGTCCAGATATCCGCCAATATCATGCGCGCCCTTACCCCGCCGTTTGGAAAGTACGTCGCGGATGAGGCGAGGTTGGAAGGAGAGTTTAGATTCCAACACTCGCGGCTCATTGATAATAGCGAGGAGGTGGCGCTGTATCATGGGCATGAGGCGGAGAAGGACACGCTCGATAAGGGGTATTTTACACTCATCAAGCATGTGAACAGAATATTGAGGAGGAGGTTTTATCATGGTGTAATGGAGGACTTTGTCATCAAGTACTTCTGGGGAGCATTGGGGCTGCTGTTATGCAGTGTGCCAGTATTTTTCAAGGTGCCTGGCGCGGGTTCGGGGAGTATGGGAGATCGGACAGAGAGTGAGTGTCTTCCTATGTCTTTAGGCATGACCAGGTGCTGATTAGTGACAATAGGCTTCGTCACCAACCGCCGCATGCTTCTCATGTCATCCGACGCTTTCGGACGTGTCATGTTCTCATATAAGGAGATCACTGAGCTGGCAGGCTACACATCGCGCGTCTCCACACTCCTCGATGTCATCGATGACATCCAAGCCGGCCATTTCGAGAAGAAGCTCGTGTCCTCCGCCGACACCGAAGAAAATGCAGCCGTTCTACGCGGCCGCGGCACCGTCACAGAAGGCGAAGACATCATGTTCAAGGACGTCCCCATCGTTTCACCCAACGGCGACGTTCTAGTCCGCAAATTAACTTTCACCGTCAAGCCCGGTGACCACCTTCTCATCGTGGGACCCAACGGCTGCGGAAAGAGCAGTCTTTTCCGAATCCTCGGCGGTCTTTGGCCTGTGTATGGTGGCACAGTGCGAAAACCTCCTTTTGAAGACATCTTCTACATCCCACAGCGACCATACCTTTCCCGTGGCTCTCTTCGCCAGCAAATAATCTATCCCGACTCTCTCCGTGACATGCGCGACAAAGGAATTACAGATGCGGATTTGCTCGCCATCCTCGGCGTCGTGGAAATCGAATCAATTGTCGACCGACCCGATGGTTGGGACGCCGAGCAAGAATGGACCGACGTCCTCTCCGGCGGTTTGCAGCAGCGCGTCGCCATGGCGCGACTTTTCTATCATCGTCCGAAGTATGCCATCTTGGACGAGTGCACGAGCTCAGTGACGCTAGAGATTGAGCGAGTGATGTATGAGGAAGCGAAGAAGCTGGGGATCACACTCATGACAGTTAGTCATAGGCGAAGTCTTTGGAAGTATCATGAGAGGATCTTGCAGTTTGATGGGCAGGGTGGGTTTGTGTTTGCGGAGTTGGATGCTGAGAGGAGGCTGGTACTTGAGGAGTAAGCTTTCCTCTATTGTCCCGATTGTGCTTGAAATCCAGGTGCTGACATTGACTTAGTGAAAAAGAGGAGATTGAGCTTCAGCTCAGAGCGGTGCCGGAGATTGAGGAGAGGATTCGAGAATTGACGTCGCAATAGACGGTGTACGGGGTTATTCGCCTTGGTTGCATATTGGGGCATAGATTTGTACTAATATCTGTGCTTGTGCCTCGAGCTGCTGTGTTTGATGAAGATGAATATTAATAGACTATGTTGCAGTAGAAGGGTAGACGCAGAGGGTAAATCACTGCTATCTAATTGATCGATTTGGTTGCCTTGTCAATCTATTTCCCACCCCCTTTTATTGACGGAAAAGGAGAGAGCGTTTGTGTTTCCTAACGATGGTGCGCGTGAAAGAAGCGTAATCACGTGTGCTACCCCCGGTCTAGCACCGAATTGGAATTAAGCTTGCCAAGGATCGTGAAAGTCGTGGTCATTGTTTGATTTCTGCTCCACTTGTCGAAGCTGCAGAGGTGGCAGCTCTCATCACAACCTACTAACGTTAGGATATATTCGTAGCCTTTGCTTGGGCAGAATAACAGCTGCTCTTGAAAAGGAGGCGTCAACGCGTCGAGCGCGCCCGCAACTTCGAATTTCGAGCTCCGATACGAAGCGCAACAACATCCACCCAGACCGATACACATGTCAAAAATGCTAGATTTTGAGGTTGGAGATGTTGTCAAGACGGCCAACAATCGGCAAGGAACAGTGCGATATATAGGACCAGTGACGGGGAAGCCCGACACGTGGGTTGGCCTTGAGCTCGACGGACCGGAGGGCAAGAACAACGGGATTGTTCAGGGCGAGCGATACTTTGATTGTGCGCCCTTGCACGGCATCTTCACAAAAGTCTCAGATATCACGCAATTAATAGTGTCCGCCGCCGCTCCGAAGACGCCGTCGAAGCCTCCTAAACCTGTTCCCCGCCCTGCCCCAGGCGCACGACCTACTGCGACCGCACGACCACGCCCTTCTAGCATTGGCGCTGCAAGATCACCTACAAAACCACCAGCGCGAACGTCTACGATTGGAGCTTCAAAGCCGCCGTTACAATCTCGTCCGTCGATCAGCCAGGCACGATCCCCAGCGCTGGGTGCTAGACCGTCATCACAGACCTCGAGACCACCTTCCCAGACGGCCCGACCGACAAGCCTTGTCGCAGCGAAAACAATACAACAGCCTTCTGCCGCACCGAAGAGGCAGTCTATCAGTGGAACTGGTCTTGGAGGGCTTCGAACGGCTCGGAAACCGAGCCTCTCTGCGTCTTCGGCCACATCCTCCATAGCTGCAGCGCGACCAGGAGGTCCAGCACCTACATCGTCGATTACGAGCTCAAAAGCGCCCCGAGATCCCGCATTACAGGCACAAGAGACGAGGCTGCGGCAGCTGGAAAAGCAGACGGCGGACCAGAATGCTACAATACAGGAGCTTATGCCCTACAAGGCCAAGTCGGAGAAGCATGAGGCGCTTGCTCTGAAAGTGTCAGAGAAGTTCAAGGAAGCTCACACCGAACTTCAAGAAGCAAAGCGGGCCGCGAGCAGCGCAATTGCGGAACTAGAAAAGGCGAAGGAAGATTTCGAAATCAACTTGGAGCATGCCATTCTAGACAAGGAGACCGCAGAAGCGGAAAGAGATGAGCTCTCGGATCAAAATGAGATGCTTGAGGCCACCATTGAAGAGCTTAGGTTGGACAAGGAGATATACGAGGCGGAAGCGGAGGCCTCGCTCGTTGTAGACGAGGACATGAGCGATGAACAGGCCCATGCCGTACATGTACGCAAATTACAAGCAGAGAACAAGCGGCTCCGCGCCGTCATTATTGACTTCAGGGACATCGATAAGGAACGACAAGGAGAAACGAAGAGATTAAGGCTCGAGTTGGAAAAGACGACAGAACAGGCGGAAGAAAGCGCTAAGGAGTGCACCGAGCTGAGTCTTAAGGTCGCACAGCACGAGGATACCATCACTACGTTGCGAGAACAGGTGGATGCGAACAACGAATGGGAAGAGATTCTTGAAGATGTCACCCAGCGCGCCAATAATCTTGAGGAGAAGAATAACCGACAGGAGATGGAGATCAGGGAGCTGGAGAATATGAACGAAGTCAGCACTGAAACGATTGCCGAATACGTCGAGTTCACGAACGATCTTCAAGCAGAATCCAGCATGCGGGAGACTGAGCTTGCCGAGATGACCCGTGAGCTGGAGCAGGAGCGCATTCAGAACGCCCAGAAAGATGCAACCTTGGCCAAATACAGCGAAGCATTCGCTGAATTCCAGAACCAGCTCCAGGATCAGGACATGCAGCAGCTCATGACCGAGGAGAAGGCGCAGGGCATGTCAGACAAATTCAACAAGATGATGGATCTGCATCGGACACTGCAAGCGGATAGGGCGAAGGATACGGCCAAGACCATTGACAATGAACTCACGAAGCTGTCAGAAAAAGAAGCTCGGGAAGAACTGGAAGTGATGAAGTACTATCTACCAGAAAACTCGGAGGAATACATCGACAACTCCCTGCGCACGTACTTCAGAGCCAAGAAGATCGCTTTCAAGGCTTCTTTGATCAGTTCGCTGCTAACGACTCTGGATCCATTGACGAATGAGGGCCCCGAGAAGATCTTGACAAATGTATTCCGATACGATACGATGTATCACCTCGATTATATCCGGAGCCATGGTGAACATTTCGTGGCTGCTTTGACGCATTGCACACTAGAGCAGTATAGGAAAGCCGTCTCGGAGTATGAGGACATCTCAGTTGTAGAGACCACAATCGAGCGTACCTTGGACGCCCTCAAACGGGACGACTTCAACATGAAGGATCTGTCTGGGTCGATTCGCGGTACCGACAAGATCATGCGCGGCATCACCTCAGTTTCGCAGCGCATATCTGATGCTCGTCCGGACGACGAACTGATCCTACACACATCGCTCCTTCGGTCGAGCTTGGAGCGGATCAGGGCTTCATTTGATGCCGTAAAGCAGTACACCCAACTTGTTGCCGACTTTGAACCGGAGAGTGAGGATCAGCTCGATGCCCTCGTTGATCGTCTACGGAAACCGCAGACCGCAGCGTTGGAATGCATCGCCGTCGTTACGAAGCTAAGCCAGGCGCTCGCCACGTTGCAGAGCGACGACCTGTACCCACAGTTCCCTAACGGTGTTCAGGAAGTGGGCGAGCTCAGCGACATGTTAGTGGTGTTCGCCGACAAGGCTCACGAGTTCGCCGGACAAGTCATCGCTTTTGATGCCAACGATGACGACGAAACCCCATCCGTCGACATTGACGAGCTGACATCAGCCGTGGACGCTGCGATGAAGGTCTTCGCGCCCAAGAATATCGGCGACCTGTTCAAAGATATCAAGAGCACCCTCACGCACTGGAACGAATACGCTTCCATTCTGAACAACACCGCTGAGATCGAACGTCTACCCGCACCATGGGTCGTCCGCGCCCAAGAGATCAAAGCCAGCAAAAAGCACGCCATCGATTCCGAGAAGAAACTCCAGCTCCTCACCGCCGAACACCAATCCACGCTAATTCAGATCCGCGAACGCGAGGAAATCATCGACACCAAGGAGCTCGAAATCGAGCACCTCCGCGCCAAGCACAAAGAGGCCGTCTCCAAGACGGAGAATCTAGACCAACTGCAAAGGGAGCTCCAAGAAGCAAAGACCGAACTCACGTCCTACAAGCGCGAAATCGAGAAGCAGAAGGAAGAAATCGACGACCTGCGCAAACATGCAGAGAACTCGCACCTCGCACCTACAACCCTCCCTCCGACATCGCCAAAGGAAAAAGCTACACCGACCACAGCCGTCGAAAAGGCCACACAGGAGAAGGATATCTCAGGCTCCTTCGCCGTCTTCGTCCAAGCGCTGCGCCAGGAAAACCACTGGCTGCGTCAGCGCGGGCATAAAAAGGCATTCGCACATATCGGCGAAGTGCTGCCGCCGTTGCGCAAACGACAAGATGAACGCGTTAAACTGGCGAAGGCTACTGAGTTGTTGGAGATGGCGTGGAGTTTACACGGTTCGACTGAGGGGTCGGAAGGCTATGGGAGGATGAGTAGAGGGAAGAGGAAGACGGTGAGTAAGCATGGGGGCGTCAAGGGGTCGGTGAGGATCTTCGATCCCGAGGTTATGGGCGTGGATGATTTGTGCTTTGCGGATTTGGAGGTTGTGGGGGAGGGTGTTGAGGGGTTGTTGGCGGGGATGATGGGGTGATGGGTATTGGGGTGTTGGTGAGCGGGGGTTGAGAGGGTGGTGGGGTGTAGGTGTGGTGTGGGTGTCGTTGTCGTTGTCGTTTCGATTGTTGTTTTTAGCATTATACCCTGGTTGAGTGCATGGAGTGGTTGAGAGTAGAGTGTGTGTGGTGTGGTGGAGCATTGCAATGCAATTGTTTTGTTATCTATGAAAAGGGAAGTGCGTGATTTGTGATGTGTGATGGTGTTGTGTTTGCTAGCCCGCTGGTTCTTTGTGAGTTTTGCACTGTAGCTGCTTGACGAGACGGGGTGGAAGTTCCTGTGGTGTGGACTTTGGGAAGCGTGGCGGTCGTTGGACATACGGGTGTGGGGAGGAAGTGGAAGTAACTGGGTGTTTACTACTAGATGATAGTTGAAAGTCTGGATATGGTGGATACCAAGAGGCATAATTAGGACTGGAAGTTTTCACTGTTCGGGGAGTTGTGGAATGCGTGCATGTTCAATGTGGGTTTTGTGCGGCAGTCCGCTGTGTGGGGCGTGCTGGCGTTGGGAGTTATTTTGTAAGTCGCAGTCGCCGATTGAATTCCGACATATGTCGATGGCATGCTTCCCAGCACGTCCTGTTGTCTCCGCACAGCCTACAGTAAGGTCTACTAGAACGGCCTCCTCTGAACTCTTCTTTGCCGTCTTGAAAGTTCGCATAGGTACAACGTCGCACTCAGGTTTCGCCTTCTAGTTATCTAAATCAATGTCGTTCGTCCCTGTTATGTCGAAATCCGTTGTTTTTATGGCTCGTGCCGTGATGTCCTTCCCCTGACTGCTCCTGTTGGTGTTGGCATACTCCCTTCCACTAACCGCAGTATTGCCCTCCCAACGAAGCAGTTCCACGTGTGTGAGGATGTTTACTGTTTACGCTGCAATTCAGCTAGAGGTAGGCACTCGTAGCGCCCTTGTGCCATCTATAAAAGCACGTCTTTTCGTCCCAATCCTCCACTTCTTCTTCACTCCACTTCTGTTCAACATCCGTCCGACTTCGACATCACTTGTTCACTCATTCATCATGGCTTTTGGTTCTTTATTGGATCGTACACAATTCATTCTCTCCTCTCTTTGTAGACGCTCAGTGCTCATTGCATCGCCTCGACCATTTCAGCAAAGGATCGTTTCAGCACAGCGGACGAAGACACTCATCATCGCGTCTCTTGATGACGCCGATACCAAGGTATCAGCATTACCGGATACCAATTTTCTCTAATGTGAGTCCCCATCTAGCAAAAGGGTGATGGTCTGCAGCGGATAGGGCCCAGGGATCATGGCACCGATGAACCCGCATGTTCCTAACATCACCCGACATCAAAAGCCCTGCACGGGTAATGCGTCTGTGTTTCCTCATAAGACTAACACTGCTCAGAGTCGGAACAATTCCGGGGGACTCTTCATCCTCGACACCCAGACGCTCAGTGTTCATGTTCACTTCCTCGTCCCGACCATGTCGGAACCAGAGGCGAAACCACTCATCATTGCGCCCCTTGACGACGCCGATACAGAATAGCAGCATCGTCTGGTCTTCCTTTTCTCTCATGTGAGTTTCCACCCAAGGGCCCCGTCAATATACCAGTCTCACAACGGTCTGCGGTTGAGAGCTTTCACTCCACTTCCATTCGCACCCGACGGGGCCCAAATCGAACACCCCACCCGGGCGTTGCCCTGTTTGCACCCCTTGACGACACCAATACAGAGTAGCAGCATCGTCTGGTCTTTATTTTCTCTCATGTGAGTTCTCACCCAAGGGCCCCGTCCACATACCAATCTCACACGGTCTGCGGTTGTGAGCTTTCACTCCACTTTCAATCGCACCCGACGGGGCCCAAATCGAACACCTCACCCGGGCGTTGCCTTGTTTGTACCCCCATAGCATTGGCTCTACCTAGGGTGGGGTAACATGACATTGCACAAATCGTCGGCTTCGGCTGACGTACCCATTTGCCTTCATGGCGTTAGGTTTCGACTCGGCGAGGAAGACCACGGCGGTGACGGTTCGACTCGGTACGCTCAGCTCTTGTCATCATTGCGATTTCGATCGATCGAGCCTCAGGCCGACTTGAATCGACTCGACTGGACTCGACTCTCGATGCCGTTTCGTCAACCTCCATCGATCGACGATGCGGCGGTATCTGCTCAGTCGTCAGCGCAGCTCTGCTCACTATTCGGCGGCCAACTCATCGTCTTCTCTCCCATATCCTTCAGCGCTGTTCTTTCGGAGATAGCCCTACTTCGCTGGCATTGGGTAGGTTCCGTTCCACCCGGTCTTGTTTGTTGTCGCTTGACTGAGTCCTGCAGATCTGTTCAGTGCCGCTTCCCACTTCCTCGAGTTGCTACTATCGGCTGCCATTCGCCCCGGTCAAACAACAACAGTGTTCTCATACGTCGTTGCATATCCTGCTCGATCGCCTCTAGTGAACATCTCCCGTTCGCTCGCACGTCCGTCATGGCCTCGTCACTGCAAGCCAAGTCACCTTTGCCGAGTTCACACGAGAAGCCGCACATTTGACGACTTTCACCGAAAAATGCACTACGCTGCGAGTGCCAAAGCGTCGCTTCGGCTCTTCTCCAAGGTTCCTAGCTGCGGAAGCCTCAGTATTAGCGAGCGGATACAGAGAAGGGGGAGTTTTGGATCGTGTGGGAAGTTACGGAGAAGGAAACGCACAGATACAGAAGGCCAGATTGCCGATGTCGGAGGGGATGGGTTTAGTGCGGTGGAAGGAATCAAGGAGGATCACTGTATCGGAAGTTCATCCGCAATCGTGGTGTTTGTGTGCTTTCGTTCATATTTGGGCAAGCTTGTTGCGGGATGGTCAGGGAGTTGATTGCAGGAGCGAGAGTGAGGAGGCAAAATTGGAAGGAAAACTTGGGGAGTTCTTGCTTTAAATATATTTCTTTTCTGCGCTTGGACCTGTGGGCCCTTCTCGTTGAAATAAGTGACCCATGGTTGGTGCGATGGTGCGAATGAAATTGTCCCGATTGTTCAGCCACGCTCAACACAATCCAATAAGGGCTCATGTGATTTGAATATCAAATGCACATCGGAGAGGTGTCTTGGGGTAGGAACATCGCGAAGAGTGTTCAGCGGTAATACCATAGGTATACCGCATATGATTTCTTGAAATGAGGTTGAGAGGTTGCACCGTATAAGTTTAGACTTTGAGATGGTTTATGGAGTTCAAACCAGCTTCGTGATTTCACTATATTATTTGAGTACTTTGCTATATGCTCTTCATTACATCCAGCCGTTGCCATCTTTGTCTCGCGTTGCGATATCGATCCTGTCGATGCGCGTAATTGTACTTTGACTTTGTACGGTACACTTCCTAGTGTGTACGATGGCCATTCATGTATTTTGGTTTTTCTTCACTGTTCAATCAATCATATGGTATTCGCTCAATGACATCGCATGGATCGGTGGATAGGGTAAAATCACGTGACTATGCTGTGTCCACGGGTCCGGCTCGTGATTTGCTAATCAATGAGATGCATGTATTTGGGTGCCGAAGTACTTCCTATGAATAAACAGCCGATCCAAAAGTATGATCTCCAGAAGTCTGTATGGAGACCAACTCAATAGGGTATTTAATTTTTTCACCTTACAGGGATCGTGCCTTCTCAAAACACACAGTTAATGAGTCGTTCCTCCCTCAAGCTCAATTCCTCCACGTGTACCTCTCATAAACAAGCAGTCAACGAGCTGTAGATGGGTTTGAATTGAGATATAGCTGTTAATAAATTGTTCTGAGAAGGTAGGATCCCTCTAAGGCTGTCGTACGTGTGGCGATCATAGCACATGCAGCCTTTCGTAGTAACAAACTATCAGGAAATTAGACAAAGAAAAATTTCGAAGAAGTCTGAAAAATGAGAAAAGTAAGGAGCCTATAGTTTAGAAGGTGATAGTCTGAATCTGTATGTATTCATTATTTCGTATGATCATGTGATCTTGTTTCCGCAGCTTCCGTGTGCGCATGGATGAATAGGTAGATCGATAGCGGCAAAACTCGGACAATAACATTCCGCCGCTTGAAAACGACTGCGGGGTATGTTACCAGGGCTAATTCTTAATGTTACCTTCTAATTACTGTTAGAACTTTTAAACAGCCGAATTGTTTTAACACACGAGGTTCCTATACGGCGCACGCAGGACCCGCCATCTGAAATCTTAAAACCTCGATATTTCAGCCCTTCATCGCTTGATCAAAACTATGCGAAGGATAACATTACTATCCCTCGCTGCCATAGCATGGTTAGCACCAACGGCATTCACCCAGGCGCCACCAAGGCCATATTTACAAACACCGTCACAGCGACAACTCGACTGGCATCAACTGGAATATTACATCTTCGTGCACTTCGGTCCCAACACCTTCACAAATGAGGAATGGGGCCTTAGTCAAAGTACACCAGATGTTTTCAACCCGACGGATCTGGACACAGATCAATGGGCGAAATCATTCGCTAATGCAGGTGCTGCCGGCTTTATCTTGACAGCGAAACATCACGACGGGATGGCCTTATGGGATACAAATACGACGACATACAAGATTGGAAACGGAGAATGGGCCAAGGACCGTGTTGCTAAGGGTCTGAGTGCGGATGTGGTGCGCATGGCGGCGGATTCGGCAAAGAAATACGGCATCAAGTTTGGGATCTATCTCAGTCCGTGGGATATCCATCGCGATCCGGCGATGCCGAAGGATAACTTGACTGGAACGATATACAACGAGCCGCAGATCTTTGGAGACGATAGCCCAGGGGACTACAATGATTTGTACGCGCAGCAACTCACGGAGCTGGTGACGATGCGCCTGAGCGACGGCTCGCCAATTCAACTATTTGAGCTCTGGCTGGATGGCGCCAGCGGGTCCAATACAGTGCAGACTTTTAACTGGACGAGCTTCCGCGACATCATCCGCGAGCATCAACCAAATGCTGTCATGTGGGGGCATCAAGGCGTTGATGCGCGATGGGTGGGAAATGAAGACGGCGTTACGGTAGCGACGAACTGGCACACGATAAGCAGGACGCAAGATCAGACACGGTATAGTGGTGAGGAGCTGCAGACAGGTGTAAGAGATGGGTTGTACTGGACGCCCGCGGAAGCAGATGCGAGGATCCGCGATGGGTGGTTCTACCACGCCAATGAGAAGACGAAGACCGCTGCACAGCTGATGGATATGTACATGCAGTCTGTAGGGCAAAGCGTTAACTTGCTCCTGGACGTACCGCCCGATACGACTGGACAGGTTGTGGGGAGTGATCTGGATTCGCTGCTGGAATTTAAGACGCTGCGAGATGATTTTCTGAATCGCACGTTGTTGGAACTGTCTATGGCCGTAAGTGCGAGCAGTGTTCGCGGTGATAACAGAATGCTCTTTGGGCCCACCAATGCCCTTGATGCAAATACGAATACATACTGGGCGATGAACGATAATGAGACGACTGGATTCTTGGAGGTCGACCTGGGAGGTACGTTCATCGTTGACGCATTTATTGTACAAGAGCATATCGAACTTGGTCAACGGATTGGAGGGTATACGATAGATGTGAGTGCGAATGGGACGTACGATGTTGCCGTTACCGGCACATCGATGGGATATAGGAGAATTCATCAGTTGAATCAAGGTGTGGAGGCAGCGAAGATACGGCTGAGTATTACGCAAGCGAACGCTACTCCGCTGGTGAAGAGTTTTCAGGCACTCAGTAGAGACAAGTGATTGATAAAAAGGAGAATGTTTGAGTATTTGCAGGGAAAGGCAGAGTTTTTGAAGCATATACTACTACAGTGATTTGAGCCCCCGGCACACCCGAATCGAGCCATTTACCACCACTTGCGTTGGTTCCGTAGAATCCTGCTGACGCTCATACTGATAACAGTTCTTTCTGCGATGACTATGCATCAATTCGCCCAACTTTCTCGGCGTATCCAGATACACCAACTGCGTAGCAAAAACCAATAGTGCCTTCCGCCACTGGTAGTTGTTGAGCGTCATTACCGTCTCATCAATTGCATATGGTTATCTTTTTAGATCTTAAAGCTATGACTGCGCTCGCGTATTGTCGATTATCAAATGGTGGAAAATAGAACGCTGGATTCGAAGGGGAAGCGTATTAGTCAAGCATGCTCAGACCAACCAACGGGCCAGCAACCTTCGCTATGGGAGTTAAGCCTATTCGAATTCAGCCTCTTAGAAGCATTTGTGAAGGATCACCGCAGGAAGCAAATCACATTTACGATCTCCTGTATATAATCACAGGTGACACAGTAAGATTTGTAGTGTACCGGCCCAGGGGTTTTTCAGTCTCGTTGCCGGAAGAAATACGAACGCATCAGCATTGGAAACCCGTCGTCCTCGCGCGGAAACATGAAACTCTAAGTCTTTGCCACGACAGCAGTAACTAGAGGTGTACTAGTGTTAAAGTATTGGTAAAGGTAAGTAAAGTAAAGTAAGCAGTAATATTAAGATAATATAAAATACGCTAGTATAACATCTAATTTTAGTCTCTTTAAGGCCTAAATCTTTTCTTCCTTAAACACCTTACTTTAACTAAATTATAAGAAATTTCCTTTTTAGGTGTAGTTATTTATAAATCTTAGTTAAATTAAGCGTACTTACATGATTTAGGCCCTAGAAGAGGCCCAACATCTTTATCTAGAAAAAGAGAGACCTATCTAACGGTATCTGATAAAGTCGTACTGCTGTCGATCCTTATTCCTGGTATACAACGTACTCGGTGCCTAATGGTCGTCAGAGTGGCAAATCTGCGATACTTTGGCCATGGGGTTGGAAGGTCAAAGTATACGTCAATGGAAAATGAACTTACCATATTATCAGCAAATCATCCTTGGATCTGAATTCAAAATCCCAGCCTCCCACATCTCCCGCCTCTCGCCAAAGAAAACTCGTACTGGTGAACTGAAACCCATCATCTTCAGGGCCGATGTGCCGCGAGAAGACAATTAGATTCCTATCGTTATGAGATTCGACAATCATAGTGTCGTCCTAGAAATCAACTGTCTGTTAGCTAATGCGTTGTCCTCAAATGTAGAATTGTATAACAGTATAAAGCGTACGTTTTCGATGTAGCACCACCCCCTTCTCTGCTCTCTCGAATGGTCATTGTAAAACCAGACCCGTGCACTGATATCGCACCAAACTCTCTTCGTCCGATTAATAGGCGGCCCAGATACGATTCGCACGATCCGGAACATGGAGATATCGTCATCGTCCGAGACTTGTCCATTCTCGAAAGAAGGGGGGCTCATGGCGCAGGGAGCTTCTGCCGCTGCTCGTTCCCAGCTGCTTGCGGACCGGAAATTGCTGGTTTTTGAGTAATCATCCAGCAGTCTTCGAGACGTGGTGATGGAATCCTCCTTCGAGTCCGTCGCATCTTGGATTCTCTGGAAGATGGTACCGCAGGCCTGACTACATGGACTCCGTCAGTGTAATCTCTTTCCTTTGCAATGGAACCGAGGCATACCACTGTGTCACTATCGAGGTAGGGTAAAGACTGAGGCTTTGGCAGGACGGGCAAGAGTTGGCACGCTCCAAGTCCCCGCGCTCTCGCCTGAAGATGAGAGACATTGCAACAGCAGCGTTGCATTGAAACGTTTGAAACTGAAACCTGAGGTCCGTTTCCAACGTTTAAAATTGAAACAGATCTAATTGCTGTTTAAAATGTATATTGTTTCAATGTTTCAATAGATTTGCCCTATTGTATATAGATTCTTAGTGGTGAGGAGAAGGGAGGCGATTTCGAAGACCAAAACGTAGTGTTTGAGGTAAAAG